>MIQA02002671.1:0-51469 GCA_001887855.2 Sclerospora graminicola | reverse complement strand
TCCATTGAGAAATGCCGTGTCTATGTCATACTGATGTATAAACATACCCATTTGGCAACATATTGCCATGAAAATCCGCACCGAATTTAGGTTCACCACCGGAGAATATGTCTCGGTGTAGTCGATACCATACGTTTGACGGTATCCAAGAGCAACAAGCCGTGTCTTAAATCGTTCGATTTCACCATGCTCGTTTCTTTTAATTGCAAAAACCCATTTTGTACCAATAACCTTTTTGTTTGGTGGTTTTTCTTGAACACTCCATGTCTCTTTTTCTTTCAGCGCACTTAATTCATCTTGTATTGCTTTCACCCACATTTCGCGCTGTGGAGATTCAATGGCTTCATTATACGATATCGGGGTTTCGTATACAGCATGTGCCTGTTCGTATCCAATTCGGTGGCGTTTCGGTGGTCGCATCGCAGAAACCAGTGAGTCATCAGTTGTTGTCACAATGTCCCGGCTAACGTTGCCTAATGGAACAATTTCTGTTGATGTCGGATTCTCTGCATAAGAGACTATGCTTGTTTCCACAGATGGTCCATTGTTTCCATGTTGATTTGACCTTGTCACCAATTGATTTGTATCATCTCCATTTTCACAGAGATCATCATCGGCCATAATCACATCGTCTATTTCAAACAGAGGGTCAGATGTGTCGGACTCGCCTTGTCTATTTGGGTTGTTGACAATCTGACGCGGAGTTCCGGGCTCTTCTATTTCCATATCCTCTGTTTCATCTTTTTGTTGGAACTCCGTAAACACGCAATCATCTTCATTTTCATCAGTATTCCTACTTGTACTTTCTCCATCAACCACTTGAATATATTTTGCTTGTGGTTGTTCATTGAACGCCGCTGTTCTTGTATATGTCACCTTTTTGGTTTCATAATCCCAGACTCTATATCCTTTGATTTGTTCTGAATACCCCAACAACATGCATCGAAACGTCTTTTTGTCGAGCTTTTTCCGTTTCGATTTGTCGATGTGTGCGTAGCCTTGAGCACCGAAAACTCGCATTCCATCAAGGTCCAGTTTTTGTCCAAATATTATTTCGAAAGTTGTGGTCATTTTATGAGCCGCACATGGAATCCGGTTTGTGACATAAACAGCCGTGTTTATGGCTTCAGCCCACCATTTCTTTTCCACATTCATATGGAAGAGCATTCCCTTTGCTCGTTCCGTTAGCGTCCTATTCATCCGTTCAGCTAATCCATTTTGCCAAGGTGAATACGGAACTGTTGATTGATGAACGATTCCGCTTTTCCGACATATTCCAGAAAATCTTCTGTTGATATACTCTTTTCCATTGTCGGTTCTTATCTATTTTATCTTCTTTCCCACTTGATTCTCATGAGAGCCTTGAATTCCAGGAATCGATCCACTACTTCTGATTTGTTTGAAATGTAGTATGCTACTGCATACCTTGAGAAATCATTAATAAACGTAACTACGTATCTTGAACCTCCTTATGACTTAGTCTCCATTGGACCCATCACGTCACTGTGAACTATCTCCAACACATCTTTGGTTTTGACTTCTCCATACGTTGATTTTGGAAAAGGTTTGATGCTTGACTTGCTCATCATGCACCCTTCACATATTTCTTGTTGTTCTTGATCCGGTAGTTGCTTCAACTTGAAGCCGTTGACACATTTATGCAAATGTTGCATCGTCTGTAATGGCAGATGGCCTAGCCGAGCATGCCATGTACTTGTCTTCACCGGGTTCGTCTGTTGTCCATTCTCTTCACATGAGTTAGCTAACTCAATCGGACCACACTCTAGAACATACATTTTGTTGCGTTGTGCAACACTGGCAACGATCTCCTTATCGTTCCTTATTTCACAATTCGATTTTTTGAGCGTAACATGTAGTCCTTTCTTCGACAATGCTGATATGGATAACAATCTTCTATCCAAATCCGGAACCCAGAAATTATCCTCAATTCGGACTGTCTTCCCGCCTTTGAGTACCACTCGTACTGTTCCGGCCCCTTTTGCGATAACTTCACTACCATTCGCAATGGTTATTCTAACTGGGGTTTCCAATGGGCGAATATCCACAAACTCGTTTTTGTGGGGGCACATGTGACTACTGGCACCACTGTCCAGTAACCATCCATCCGAATATCCATTTGACACTGAAAAAGCTTGTTCTTCACGTCCTTTCTTTTCTTCCTGACTTCTACAGTCTTGGCGCTTATGTCCATACTTATTGCATAAGAAGCACTTTCCCATGAACTTGCCCTTTCTACTTTTGGTACGTGGTACCATCTTTGACTTCGATGATTGCGTAGTCCGTAGTCCGTAACGCAACTTCTTGACTTTCTTTCCGTGCCATGCTGTCGAATTCACATCGCAGCATCTCCTTTGCCTGAAACAGTGTCATGCCAGGCATGTTTTCGATGATCTTTACAATTTGCTCGTAGTCGTCCGTTAGACTACCTAGAAGTATCACCAAATGTTCATCAGGGGAAATTTCCTGTCCCACAGCTTGCATAGTCATGCACAGCTCGTCAAATCGCAGAAAGTGCTCCATCATATTACCACCTTTTGGTAATCGAAATTCGTGCAGCTGTCGCCGCAGTTGTACTCTATTATGTACACTTCGTCGTAAAAAGAAATTTTTGAGTATTTCCCACGCCTCAGCAGTCGAGGTCGCCATGCGCACCATCGACTGTAAACTGGGGCTAACCATAGTCGTCACAATAGCGAAGGCCCGCATGTCATTGACTTTCCAACCTGACGCCAAAGCGTCATCATCCGCGGGGGCCTTCAGAGCATCAATATGCTCAACAATCCCTTTTTGGCCAATCGCATTCGCGCATTAAACTCCCACACGAAGTAGTTGTCTTCGCGGAGTATGTCAGACGCGTCGTAAGGATTTGGGCTCATAACCTAATGAATATAGACTTGGCACAGGAATTGTTTTTGTAGATGATGTCGAATTAGAAAGTGCTTAGCTAGTATCGTCTCTAGGTACCTTCTTACGCTAGCTAATCAAGGATGTATGTCCCATCTTCTTAATGTGGATAGACTACCGGTTATAAAACTGATTAGCCCCATGGCTCATCCCAACTGCTCCATCCCATACCTTTTTATAATGCATATGTAATATGTACCACCTGTACCATCTCATCTAGGTACAATACTCCCCCTCGACTAGAAGTTCCCAATCTTAGACTTTTCCAATAATAACTTCTTTGTCGAAATCGCCTTAGTTAAGAAATCAGCCAATTGAAACTTCGACTTAATATACTTGATGTCCACGATCTTTGCCTTCACTTGTTCCCGTACAAAAATGATACCGAATGTCGATATGTTTCGCACGACTCTGGTATCCATCATTTTTGGCAATTGCAATTGCACTCTGGTTATATTCGTAGACAGAAATTGGATAATCGACATTTATCTTCAATTCCTTCAGTAAGCTCCTTGTCCACAATACTTCTTGAATGCATAACGATAAAGCCATGTATTCTGCTTCTGCTGTGCTCAAAAAAAAAACGCCACACTCTGCTGAATCTTCGACTTGAAAATAACGGGAGATCCATTTATCATCACCACCACCCCAGATGTTGATCGTCGACTTTCTTTGTTTCCAGCCAAGTCTGCATCTGTATAGGCTTCAACCTTGATACCATCTGTATTTCCATGGTAACAAATTCCTTTGCTTGAAGTTGACTTGAGGTATCTGAGTACTCGAATTCCAGCCTTCCAATGTTCTTCACTTGGCTGTTCCAGGTGTCGACTTAATTGACAAACAGCATATGCAATGTCTGGTCGTGTCCCAGTTGCAATGTATAACAGCGACCCGACAAGTGACCGAAAAGGACGATTTTCCATCTTTGGGTCCTTTTCCTTGCACTTGTACAAAAACTGTCCTTCAACACTTGGATTTGTTACTGGTTTCGAGTTGACCTGACTAAATTTTTCGATCATTCTTTGAATGCAGGTGCCTTGACTTAACTTTAGTTGTCGTCGATCTTGTTTGTAATCCACTTCAATACCAAGTATAAATCGGACGCTTCCTAGCACCTTCAACTTGAAATGTTTTAGGATCTCCTCTGCTACCCTTTTTATTGCCCCAACCGACTTTGCACCAATAAGCATGTCATCGACATATAATGCTACGTAAATCCACGAATCTTCATATTTTCGGATAAACATGCATGAGTCGGATGTGCAGGACTTGAAACCCATAGTGACGAAAACGCTTGTTATGGTTTTAAACCATGTAATTGCCGCTTGTTTAAGTCCATATAGACTCCGATTTAGCTTGAACACTTGACCCGGCTTTGCACTGATACCTTGAGGTGGATATATGTACACCTCTTCTGCTAACAATCCATTGAGAAATGTCGTGTCTATGTCATACTGATGTATAAACATACCCATTTGGCAACATATTGCCATGAAAATCCGCACCGAATTTAGGTTCACCACCGGAGAATATGTCTCGGTGTAGTCGATACCATACGTTTGACGGTATCCAAGAGCAACAAGCCGTGTCTTAAATCGTTCGATTTCACCATGCTCGTTTCTTTTAATTGCAAAAACCCATTTTGTACCAATAACCTTTTTGTTTGGTGGTTTTTCTTGAACACTCCATGTCTCTTTTTCTTTCAGCGCACTTAATTCATCTTGTATTGCTTTCACCCACATTTCGCGCTGTGGAGATTCAATGGCTTCATTATACGATATCGGGGTTTCGTATACAGCATGTGCCTGTTCGTATCCAATTCGGTGGCGTTTCGGTGGTCGCATCGCAGAAACCAGTGAGTCATCAGTTGTTGTCACAATGTCCCGGCTAACGTTGCCTAATGGAACAATTTCTGTTGATGTCGGATTCTCTGCATAAGAGACTATGCTTGTTTCCACAGATGGTCCATTGTTTCCATGTTGATTTGACCTTGTCACCAATTGATTTGTACCATCTCCATTTTCACAGAGATCATCATCGGCCATAATCACATCGTCTATTTCAAACAGAGGGTCAGATGTGTCGGACTCACCTTGTCTATTTGGGTTGTTGACAATCTGACGCGGAGTTCCGGGCTCTTCTATTTCCATATCCTCTGTTTCATCTTTTTGTTGGAACTCCGTAAACACGCAATCATCTTCATTTTCATCAGTAATCCTACTTGTACTTTCTCCATCAACCACTTGAATATATTTTGCTTGTGGTTGTTCATTGAACGCCGCTGTTCTTGTATATGTCACTTTTTTGGTTTCATAATCCCAGACTCTATATCCCTTGATTTGTTCTGAATACCCCAGTAACATGCATCGAAACGTCTTTTTGTCGAGCTTTTTCCGTTTCGATTTGTCGATGTGTGCGTAGCCTTGAGCACCGAAAACTCGCATTCCTCCAAGGTCTGGTTTTTGTCCAAAAATTATTTCGAAAGGTGTGGTCATTTTATGAGCCGCACATGGAATCCGGTTTGTGACATAGACAGCCGTGTTTATGGCTTCAGCCCACCATTTCTTTTCCACATTCATATGGAAGAGCATTCCCTTTGCTCGTTCCGTTAGCGTCCTATTCATCCGCTCAGCTAATCCATTTTGCTGAGGTGAATACGGAACTGTTGATTGATGAACGATTCCACTTTTCCGACATATTCCAGCAAATCTTCTGTTGATATACTCTTTTCCATTGTCGGTTCTGATACATTTTATCTTCTTTCCCACTTGATTCTCCATGAGAGCCTTGAATTCCAGGAATCGATCCACTACTTCTGATTTGTTTGAAATGTAGTATGCTACTGCATACCTTGAGAAATCATCAATAAACGTAACTACGTATCTTGAACCTCCTTGTGACTTAGTCTCCATTGGACCCATCACGTCACTGTGAACTATCTCCAACACATCTTTGGTTTTGACTTCTCCATACGTTGATTTTGGAAAAGGTTTGATGCTTGACTTGCTCATCATGCACCCTTCACATATTTCTTGTTGTTCTTGATCCGGTAGTTGCTTCAACTTGAAGCCGTTGACACATTTATGCAAATGTTGCATCGTCTGTAATGGCAGATGGCCTAGCCGAGCATGCCATGTACTTGTCTTCACCGGGTTCGTCTGTTGTCCATTCTCTTCACATGAGTTAGCTAACTCAATCGGACCACACTCTAGAACATACATTTTGTTGCGTTGTGCAACACTGGCAACGATCTCCTTATCGTTCCTTATTTCACAATTCGATTTTTTGAGCGTAACATGTAGTCCTTTCTTCGACAATGCTGATATGGATAACAATCTTCTATCCAAATCCGGAACCCAGAAATTATCCTCAATTCGGACTGTCTTCCCGCCTTTGAGTACCACTCGTACTGTTCCGGCCCCTTTTGCGATAACTTCACTACCATTCGCAATGGTTATTCTAACTGGGGTTTCCAATGGGCGAATATCCACAAACTCGTTTTTGTGGGGGCACATGTGACTACTGGCACCACTGTCCAGTAACCATCCATCCGAATATCCATTTGACACTGAAAAAGCTTGTTCTTCACGTCCTTTCTTTTCTTCCTGACTTCTACAGTCTTGGCGCTTATGTCCATACTTATTGCATAAGAAGCACTTTCCCATGAACTTGCCCTTTCTACTTTTGGTACGTGGTACCATCTTTGACTTCGATGATTGCGTAGTCCGTAGTCCGTAACGCAACTTCTTGACTTTCTTTCCGTGCCATGCTGTCGAATTCACATCGCAGCATCTCCTTTGCCTGAAACAGTGTCATGCCAGGCATGTTTTCGATGATCTTTACAATTTGCTCGTAGTCGTCCGTTAGACTACCTAGAAGTATCACCAAATGTTCATCAGGGGAAATTTCCTGTC
This sequence comes from Sclerospora graminicola, assembly GCA_001887855.2. NCBI lineage: Eukaryota > Oomycota > Peronosporomycetes > Peronosporales > Peronosporaceae > Sclerospora > Sclerospora graminicola. The sequence continues at coordinate 44,630 of MIQA02002671.1, read as the reverse complement.
CCACAGCTTGCATAGTCATGCACAGCTCGTCAAATCGCAGAAAGTGCTCCATCATATTACCACCTTTTGGTAATCGAAATTCGTGCAGCTGTCGCCGCAGTTGTACTCTATTATGTACACTTCGTCGTAAAAAGAAATTTTTGAGTATTTCCCACGCCTCAGCAGTCGAGGTCGCCATGCGCACCATCGACTGTAAACTGGGGCTAACCATAGTCGTCACAATAGCGAAGGCCCGCATGTCATTGACTTTCCAACCTGACGCCAAAGCGTCATCATCCGCGGGGGCCTTCAGAGCATCAATATGCTCAAGCAATCCCTTTTTGGCCAATCGCATTCGCGCATTAAACTCCCACACGAAGTAGTTGTCTTCGCGGAGTATGTCAGACGCGTCGTAAGGATTTGGGCTCATAACCTAATGAATATAGACTTGGCACAGGAATTGTTTTTGTAGATGATGTCGAATTAGAAAGTGCTTAGCTAGTATCGTCTCTAGGTACCTTCTTACGCTAGCTAATCAAGGATGTATGTCCCATCTTCTTAATGTGGATAGACTACCGGTTATAAAACTGATTAGTCCCATGGCTCATCCCAACTGCTCCATCCCATACCTTTTTATAATGCATATGTAATATGTACCACCTGTACCATCTCATCTAGGTACAATACTACCAATCTTACCCTTTATTTGTCTTCAAGTTACAGATAGAAAGAATCCAATATGAATAATTTTTAGTATTGCTAGCTAACGCTTCAAGAGAAACATTTCCAATTTGGGGAAGTCCAAAGTTGATGCCTCTAACTTGTTGCCCTTAATCATGATAAATCTATCTGAGGAAGGGCATATGCTAATGCTCTTCAATTGTTGTTTGTGGAAAGGTGTCTTTGTACGTTTCTGGTGGTGTGATCTTATGAACACGAAGAATTATGTAGAACTCCCGGTGTTCACCTTCATTTCGAAGAATCTCTTTAATTTGATTCAGAAACTCCTCACTGTATTCCTCCTTCCTCGATTCAGCTTGCCTTACAGCCACTTCACCGTGGGCTCTAACTGGGTGATGCCCAACCCTACTTGTAGATATGTTTGCAGTGTAAATGGGGGTCAACGTATCAATCTCGAGGGGGTCAGAATAATGTTTCCCTCGATCATATTCAAGTAAAGTGAGACAAATACAAAATAATAGTGGTGAGAAATATCTTCATTTCTTGATTTACATGTACTTCTTTTCTATACATGTACTTGTATAGAATAACTGGGGGAAGCAACTTCGTCGGTTATTCGATATGTGTCAAGAAACTAGATTTTACTCCTGATGAACTTGTTGATAAGGTCGATGACGCGGATTGTGGGAGGCTTTCCTTTGGGATGCTTAACCCTCTCTTCTTCGTCGTCGTAGTCGTCTTTGTTGGCGTTATCGTCATTGTCGACGTAGTCTTTGCGATCGCTTCTTAAAAATCTCGTGCTTGTTTTAGCACCCCCGCCGGCAGAATCTACCATGATTGAGTCGGTCATCTCGGAGAGCTTCGTGAGCCCCGCGGAGTCGGAAACCGAAGCATCCACGAAGCCAGCGCAAGTAGCACACACAGCGAGTAAAAGCGGGTAGAGTCGCATAATTAAATTGCAGGTGGACAGGTTGAGGATTGTCAGTGGAATTGGAGGAATAATCAAAAGTGAGAAATTATCGAGGATGCGGAATCCACAATTTACTGACCTGCAGAAATTTTCTTTTTGAAATATATTGGCACTGCCGCGCATTATAAAATATGGAATCGTTCGTGCGCGATAGTCTCAATTGTTGTTTCGGTGCATCGACTGTTTCTTTTGCAGTCGGCGGGATGAACCTAAAATGTCTGTTACGATAAGGGCAACTTAGAAGAATCTGAAAAGTCCTAGCTGAAAAAAAAGATCCCACAATTCATCCAAATGTCCTAATTGGAGAACTTAAGCTTAGTTGAAAAAAGATCCTACAATTCATCAAGGCAGTACTATCGCTCTGGTCGGGGCTAGCAATGTAACGCACAATGGACATCACTGCGACTTGGTGCTTCTTTGCAAATTCTGGATGATGATGATGAAGTTGGTAAAAATGCTACCTCCTTAAACAAAATTTACAGAATTGCTAATGTAGTTTTAAATGTGGTGGGGGGAGGGAATGATTACGGAGCATGCAAACCATCACGTGCTTGTCATGAATAAGACAACCAGAAAAGTGAGTAATGGCCATGTTGGTGTGGGGGGAACTACAATATTGGCTACATAACAAGTCCAGCTCGGTGGCGACGAACTCTACACGCATCCGATATATCCGGTTGGGTTCTTGCGATTTCCGGTACTGCACCATGGTTTCAACTAGTCTTGTTTGCACTGTTGTATTCATGCAAAGCTGAAATCACTGAAACAAAGAGCAGCTTCGTTTTTCAGACATGCCCGTACGTTATTCTGAATAAAGGAGCAGATGAATAACCTATTTATCTGCTCCTTTGTAAAAAAACGGTGCTTTATTATCGCCAACTTCATCCAAACCCAAGCATCTCAGAGTGTAAATTGTTGATTTTTATTCTCATCCACGTGTTTTGTAATGCTGCTGGTTTTGAGCGCCCGTCATCATCAAGCTGGCATTGATTCCATCGTCTGTGGAATACCCTGTTTATATTTTTCATTCTCTTTCCACAGGATCAGTATAATGGAATCCCCCTGCTTACCCTAGGACTTAAAGTTATCATCTTCAATCGAAGAAAACAAATGAGTAAAAGTCTTAAGCGATATCGTCAAGCCATTGGTCATGTACAAACAAAAGGAATCATTGACCAGGCTTTTTTTTAAACATCACTGCATTCTTCGACATGCAAAACAATAGCTACTTTTATGCGAGGCATTTTCTGCATTCGAATAAAAATTCATCACAAAAGCAATCCCATTTCAAAGACAGAACTACGGTCTCCCATAAATGCATTAGAATTCGCTAGTGAAGCGAGCGTTCACAAGGAGGTTCCGTAGAAGCAATAGCACCATCTGCATGCCTGTTAGAAGACTGCGCCCGAAAAATGCAAGTGCAAACACCCACTGGTTCAGTGTACCACTGTCTCTTCCTCATGCCCGTTCTGAGCATTTGCGCGTGATATTTTGCATGCTCCGTAGTCATTCTCATCTCAGGAGCTCTCCTCTGGCTACACAGAAAGTATAGTGTTGGTTGTGTGTTGTGTTGGAATTTTGGATCTGAAGTGAAAACTGACGTTAAATTCCTGCTATCGAGATTATCGTGGTTTCTATGCATATTGTGAATTTTAGGTTAAGTGGTATTTTACATAATATATACAGTATGTACCCGACACCCAGAGAAAAGCATACCTTTCAGCAAAGTCAGTTCTAAATTTGCTGCATAGGCCTTATATTGTGTTTTGATATAGGTTTAGGACTAAAATGAGCGAAGACTATGCCGGTCGTGCACCCCTGGATGATCCGGGTCCACCCACGGATCCTGATAACACTGGCGAAGGCAGCGCCGGTATGCCAATAGTAGTCGACGAGGGCGACACTGGAGTAGTGGATGCAGGAGCGGCAGGCCCCGCGGATGCAGGAGGGCCGATGGAGGGAGTCGGGAACGCGACAGCCGGAGAGGAGGCAGAAGATTCGATCTCGATCGGAGCAGATTCAGGCTGTGCTGTGACAAATGCGAAATCAGTTGTATTGGACGAACCAGTTGCGTTGAAAAAACCGGTCCTACCGGTTCACAAATCAGCGGAATCAATGGAAGGTGAACCCAGTAAAGAGGGAGTAATATCGGTAAAATCGGTATTACCGGTTTTGAAATCTCAGGTTGGCAACAAAAACCTGACATTAGAAAAAAAAAGAATCAAGGAAAAGGAGCAGCTGCGGCTGCAGGCTTAATGCAAAGTGTAGCACCAAGTGATGAGCAGGTGCCACAAAGCCTAGCTCAAGCTCTTTACACTGCTCTAAAGGAAGCGTCGGTGACAAGACCACGGGCGCAGGTGTGGCTAGACCTGGTGCGCGATCTGTTCGACGCCATATATGTGAAAGTACGAGGCCCGGTGTCTCGCTTGTCCGAGGCAGCAAAGCGGCTCCCCAAGCTTAAGACACCGGAAGCTGAACATTTATTGGATTACTTTGAAATTGTGGTAGTTGAAGGAGGAAAGGACTGGACTGAATGGCGAAACCAAGTCGTTGGAGCAGCAGTACAGGCCCAACGCTCAACGCTATCCTTCGAAGGGATTCTCTGGAAGAGCATCGGGCAAGAAAAGGTCAAGAAGGCGGGCTTTATGCCAGCCCCACTCAAGGGGTGGGTAACGAAAGTAACAGGACGACCAGAGGCGGAGTCCGGTGAACAACTAACTAAGAAGACATATCTATTCAAGAATACCGTGTTTAAACCTGATGAAATTTCTCGATTACGTGGAGTGTGTGAAAAATATTACGGAAAATTTGCGCCGATGACGGTGCGTGCTGGAACTGATGATGAGTGGCGTATAGTGCAAGGGCTTGTAGAAGGCACGATTATAGCCAAACAGATGCCACAATTTATTAAGAGAATTATGAAGATCGATGAGCAAGTACGTCTGGTTCAAACAATTCGGGCTCAAGTGGAAGGGTGTCTCGTGATGGACTTAAGTGGGGAAAGTCAAATCAAGGAAGCCTATTTAAGTACTAAGTGTCTCCAAGAAAGTGTGGCTACCGCAGCAGTAACGCGTGGAACTGGTGGAGTAATGCTGTGGAGGATGGTTGCTCAAGTAAAGAGTATAAGCTACGATGGAGTGAAGCACGCCTTGTTTTTCCACTTCTTCACGCGGGATATGGCGGCAAAGTTTGCAGGTATGAAAGTACCATTCCATAGGTTCGACCACACGCTGCGAAATGTGCATCAAGAGCGGCCGATATCGCCGAGATCGGCATGGGAAGCTCAAGTGGATAGTAACGGAGAACGCTATGAGCAAACTGGCTACTACTCGTGTGTTCTTAAGAACATCACCAGAGCGGTTGATTTATCTGGTTATCTAAGAAAGATTTTGGGAGTGGATTTCCAATTGGATGATTTGGATAAAGGAGGTCCATACTCTGACACTTCAACTTTGTGGGAACTGATAGTGGAGTCGGATGCCTGCCCATCGGTACTACGGGGCATTAAACGCATTTATTGGGGTCAAATCATGATAGTCGTGGAGCATCCAGCAATGAGAGGCAGAAGACAGTGTCTAAGATGTGGAGATGCAGGTCACCCGATGAGGAAATGTACAGCGTCGTTAGACGAACTCCTAAAGTCGCATTGTTTACAAGTGGATTTAGAAGATTTCAAGAAGTTCACCCCCCCCAGCAACAACTTTCCGAAGCATGGAGGAGCTACGAGAGCAAGTGGAAGCAGTGCGACTACGGCAAGGCGAGAAAAATCCTCAGCAAGAGGAAAAAGATGACAGTCGGGACGACAGAGACGTGGAAGAAGATAAACATTCCCAGAAAACGCCAGTCACAGAAAGCAAGTCTCCGTTAGCATCGACAAGAGTAAGTGGTGCTGAAAGATCATCGGTTCACCCTAATCGAACGCGATCCGATCCATCAGAATGGGTCACAGTAGAACCAAAGAAGAAACGACGCGAGGTTAGTCCACAACAAACGAGAAGAGCAACACAGCAAGGGACAGATGCAACTTACACTTCCAGTTTAAAAGAAGACTTGGCAAAGTCCAGCCCGAAGGTAAAGGATAAAGCCCAAACGGGCCTGGCCAGGAAGGAACAATCGTCAGTCATGACGAAAACTGAGGAAACAGCTACTCAGCTGAAGGCAACAGTCACACCGGAGGAAAATTCTTCTCAATCGGAAGTGATTCGAAAAAAAAAGAAATCACGGCACAAGAAAAAAGTCGAGATTTTACAAAAGAAGGCTAGCACCCTGCTAATGCTCGAAGGCAAGGTGAAGACGTATTTGGCGAACACGATTGGACAAATGGATGAGGAGTTTGGAAAGATAGTAAAAGTGAAGCCAAGAGATGACACTGGAGTGGGTATGCCGGAGTTGATCACGATTCAGTATGTAATTTACTGGTTAAATTTCCAGTCGATACCTACACCAGCGACTGGAAATTGCCAGATTTTTGCAGTATGCCAGAGCCTCGCATACTCTGATCTGATATCAGAAAATGAGAGTTTACTGGAAGACATGACCAAGCAACTCAAGCAAGGTTGCCTAGTACGGGCGCTTCTGGACTTTGACATCAAGTTTCCCCCAGGGGTGAGGAAGGACACCCTGAAGGAATTACAAAGAGGAACGGATGTCACGTCCCCGAAGGAGACAAAACGGCTATTCCAGGAATATTTACTGGAGTTTGCGGCGAGCAGCTCACAAGTGGATGTAAATATAGCGACTGATACATGGGGCAGCAATGACACATTATTGACCCTAAGTACGGTGCTTCAGCGAGATATTTACGTAATTAGCCATCCGCCGGGATTCAAGTCACCTGGAGTGAATTTTTACACGCCGGAAACTAGAACAATGAGAGGAAAGAGCTATCAAACAAGTGGAGAATACCCCATGAACATTGTAGATTTTTACAACAAAATGAGGAATTATTTGCAAGATGAGAGAGCCGAAGACAACGAGAAATTACCGATAATATTACGTTATGGAGGTCAACACTATTCGGCGATATTATTGGGCCACCGGGAACCGGATACAGACGATGTAAATATGGAAGAAAGTAGTGACGAGGAAGACTACGACGATGATAGAGTGCCTGGAAATAACGGTCTCGCATCAGATGAAGTAGAGTGTGGAAGTTCTTCGGAGCTGACAACAAGGAGTGAAGGTTCACTAACCAGTTATGGTAATCAGTCGCCCTGGGACCCAGATCAATGGGAAGGAAATTTTGAGGACTTGATTGCTCGGTTGGAAGGGCCTACTATCCATCACGGCTTAAAATGTGAAATCACAGATATAATAATGACGAAAGATCCACGCATGTGTGAGTTGTTACACTTCTTGGCGGATACGGTAAGTAAACTATCCTTACCTAAGCAAGAAGAGCTGATGAAAGTCAACATTGCGGATCCAAATATTCAGAAATACTTTATGCAAAAGTACCAAATTTCGGCACCTATTTTGAACCAATGGTATGGGAAAGTATGGTTAGACAACCAATCGGAATCGGATTGCTTGCTCATCTCGGATGGATCTCCGTCAGGGTCAGAGCACAAAGAATCAGATATGTCGCCTAGTTCACAAGAGTCAGCGATGTCTGACCAGGATAAAAATCAGTCACAAAAACGGATTTGTCGACGAGATGGAGAAGAAACGAAGGCAGAACCTATGGAGGTGGTACCAGTCGCTCGAGAACTGGTTGATGACTTTGAGAAAAGTGCAGGAACCGATGTACCGGAACGAATTTCTCTTGATGAATTTAAAATAGTGTGGCACGAATTACTGCCACACTGGGAGGAGCAAACTGGAATTCCGTTCCCGTTAGTTAGTTCGACCAAGACCCTATGGGTGAAAGCAGCCCATCACGAGTCAAACCGGTTATTACATCTAATTAAAGATGTACCGGGTTCACATTTTATCCTTGACAGCGTGCACCCAAGTGTATTAGTGGGATTAACAAAACACTGGAGGGAACAATGCTGGCTCGACGTTATCGAATCCGGTAAAAGGGAAGGACTAGCAGATATTACTGGTCAGTGGTTTTCGGAATGGGAACACAGGTTTATGGTTATGATTGGATCCGCCCAACGCACTGCAATAATCAACAGTACACAGGAATGGACCAGATTACGAAAGCTACAATATTGAGGCAATGTGATATTGAAATTGTTAGCGCCGCGACAGGTTATCCATTTAGCAGGGATGTTAATTTGTTCGCACGTGTTCGCAGAACAAATAGCAGCCTTAGTTGGGGATGACTATCATCCCAATGACACGATAATGTGCTTGTTGCAAAGACATCTACGCGTGGTAAACCAAAGGCAAGACTACGCAGAAAGGCTTCAATTAATCGAGAAAGGGGCACCTGAAGCTTGGCGGGAATTATTCGAATTTTGCCACGCCCCAACTCTGTTACAACTGGCCAAAAATAACAAAAATTCACACCTGGACCAAGAGAGTCCAGATCGTCATTAAGGGCACCGAAACAGTGGATATAAGTAACCATACGTATTTCGCATTAAACAAATTGGAGCCATATGTGAAATATCGAATGCTCAAAGACATGGAATTTGGAGCTGATGCGAAAGAAAAATATGGATTCAATAAGGCAAACACAAATTTGATTATCAGTCAGAATGTCAGAGGTTTCGTTCAAAAAGACATAGTATCCTGGATGTCGACCTGGAGACGTGGATACACGACCAAATCAGCTGATATGATTTTCCTACAAGAAACTCATGTGGATTCCTTGTCGGATGGTAATGCAATGGCAAAACAATGGGCCCTGTTGTGGGGAAAGGTGGATCAATATAAATCGCTGTCGTACTGGAGCATTTTTCCTAAAAAGCAGGGAGGAGTAGCTATCCTGCGATTGCCCCGCATATAATACCGTGGAAGAAAGAGCATTGGTCACAACGATTAATAGTTCTAAAGTGGAAGGAAAGTATGATTTTGAATGTTTACGGGCCATCTGGAGATGTCAAAGGACGTGAATCGTTTTACAATTCGTTGCGACAAATTTTCATCCGATATCCACGGCATTGTTTGGTCGGCGGAGATTTTAACTGTGTCGATTCCCCAGCTTTAGACCGCTACGGGGGTATCAGATCGACGCGGCCAGAGAGCAAAGCTCTTCGTCGGGTGGTAACTGAATGGAAATTGGAAGATGCCCGGCATTTAATGATGTCACCGTTGGAAGAATTGACTATCGAACCCCACGAGCACTTTACATATTGGAGAGGGCCACAAGCCAGCCGGCTAGACAGATTTTATGTCTCCGGCAGATGGATTAATTGGGTAGTCTGGGTGGAGGTCGATCCTCCACCAGTATTCTCGGATCACAATCAAGTAGGTTTAGTTCTCAAGGACCCAAGCGTATCCAGAAATCTGTCCCCGGCTCGCAAATTTTCGTATCCGTTCCCAGGGTCACATGTCGATAAAGTTAAGACGATGATAATGGAACAGTTACAAGGAAAACAATGGAACCGGAATAAAGATTTAAACTGGGACAGAATAATAGACTGGTGTAAGGAAGTTGTTTTCAAGGTGCGGCGAACAGTGGCCCGGAAGCGGCGGAAACGAGTGCATCACCTGAAACGGACTATCAGTGAAACGGCGATTACGAGAAAAAATATGGTATCAGCTATAGCGGAATCACTGCACCAAGAAAAGTCAATACGAAGGGGTGCGCGACTGCACCGTTCAACATCAGATGTGCGATGGTTGTTTAAGAGAGCATCTGTCTGGGAACGAGATCAGACAGTATCTCAAATACACGCAATATCTGGACCACCTTTCGCAGCAAATTTGTCAATTCCAGACCGTTTCGCGTCGACATGGTCAGGAATCTTAAGCCACAGTCACAGCGAAGTCACAGGACACGACATGTGGAGAGAAGTACAACGATTTACGACGATACCTACAGCCAGGAAAGTGACTGAATCACAAAATCAAGCTTTACTTGAAGAGATTACTATTGATGACGTAGAATGGGCGATCAAAAGTATCGACAGAAGAAAGGCAGCCGGACAGGACGGCATTGGGAATGATTTTTATAAGGATTTTTCGTCCATATTAGTGGAGCCATTAACGCAGACATTTAACGACATTCTGATGGGGGGACAACCACCGGTGTCCTTCTTAAAAGCCGTGGTCATACCCTTACGAAAGAAGGGAGACTCAAGTAATGCATTAGACTACCGACCCATTTCCTTATTAACAACAAGTTATAAATTGTTTGCTAAGATACTGGCACGTCGGCTTCAGCGATTTTTGGGAAATTTAATTGGAGAGACCCAACAGGGCTTCGTTCTCGGGAGAAGGATGGACAAAGCGGTAATACTAATGAAGGCTACGTTTGAAGCATACCGAGAAAAAACGAAGGTATCAGCGGCACAAAGCGCAGGAGTGTTATTCCTCGACTTCAGCAAGGCCTACGACACAGTAGACAGAAGTTACCTTCTCGCAGTACTAGCAATGTTTGGATTTTCAGCAGAATTTGTTGATCTGATGGACCGCTTACACGCGGGAACAACAGCGGAATTTCTCGTGAATAATCAACTTGCAAATCCAATTTCGGTTACCTCAGGCATCAGACAGGGGTGCCCATTAGCCCCCCTGTTGTTCATCCTTGCGATTGAGCCTCTGGCGTTAGCTTTGAACGATAATCCTGGCTTGGTAGGCGTTCAACCTCTGAAGAATGATTTAAATGTTTACCATCGATTCTCCGCGTTTGTGGATAATTCTACTGTGTTTCTACAGCATGCGGATCAGATACCAGAAGTATTGAAAGTGGTTAGCAGGTTTGGCGATCTTTCAGGATTAAAAATTCAACCAACCAAAAGTCAGTTTGTTTTCTTAATTCCTAGTATGTACCAAAAAGGTGGTACGGTTTACCGGTTTTACCGGAAGGTAACACTGTTCGATACTTAGGGTATCAATTTGGATGGGGAGAATTACAATCGATCAATTGGGCTCTAAGAGTAAGGTGTATCAAACGTAGACTTGCGACAGCAACACAATGTGGGACATCATTCATGGATCGTGTACAACTATTTAATGTGATCGCCATCCCTTCATTACTGTTCACAGCTAGGATGTTCGATCCACCGGCGGAGATCTTACAAGAAGTTGTCAATATTCAGAAGGCTTTTTTTGTGGAGGAAAACCACAGCGAGTGAAAAGGGAAGACACAAAATGTCACCAGCACTACTATTCACGCCACATGCAGCAGGGGGAGTTGGCTTAATCTCGATTCCTGTCGCATTAAGGATTCAGAGACTAAAACTTGCGTGTCAATGGCTTCTAGCAGCGAAGGACCACTATCAGTCAGCCTGGCTGAGCCTAACGGGAATCGGGTCACCACCACAATCAGGGCAACGCCTAACACCTGTCAAAGGATATAAGGAGTGCAACTCATGCGAGGCGGTTGATACTGGAGCAGGGCGAAGTTTACGACGGGAGGTGATGGAATGGATGGGCCCCCGATACTCAGAGCAGATGAGCATCAAAACCTACACATTAGTGGTGTTACCCCAAGTCGTCAGTAAGATGGAGGAATCGATCGACAATAAAAAGGATCAGTCTCACGCATGGAGAGAAGTTCATGATTCAATTGGACATCGACGCACACCCCTATCACACAGAGCTGCCGAATCATTTCGCATCCTTTTGGGGAACATACAGCTGGGCCATGAACCCATGGATTCGAGATGGACGCGCACTGGAATTGACAGTGACGAAATATGATCGGATCCCTCAACTTTCGATACGAGATTTACATATTCAGAGACTAACTAAAACTACGTTTATGTGGCAGGTAATCGGAGTCAAAGGGAAGTCTCACACCCGGGCTAAAGTAGGATGGTGGCTCTGTGCGGTGATAATTGCGTCACCCAGAGTTCCGGTAGGCCACTTCTTAGGAGAGTCTCTACCCCTGCAGATATGTAGTGGACCAGCGCCACTCAAGGCCTTATGTTGGAAACTAACATCGACAGGGAATATCACTGGATACAACAATCAGCAGGAGGCGTGTGTGACAGCGAAAGAACAATCGGATGGGATTCTGTGGAAAATAATAAGCAGTACCCTTAATGATTCGGACAACGGGCACGCCCTATTGGACAGCACAATTGCTTTCCACTCGCATCCGGAGATTCACCTAATCGGGTGGCCGTCGGATGATACGACTCCAGTAAACCGTATATGGGCGAAGTTTCGTAAGTCGTTTCGGCGATTATATTTTCATGGAGTTGCCCCACAGTTGAAACCTCTTCTCCAGAAGTGGCAGATGAAATGTTCTGAGAATGAATGGTGGAAGCAACTACAAGACATTGAGCCAACCAAGGTATGGGAGCACACGAATATCCTAACTCATTATCAAGTATGGGTTCAATTTCGTGTTACCACTATGCAGCTTAACACATTCTACGAACGACAAGTTGGAGATTATGGATGTGCGCTAGACAGGAGATGCAGCAGCCGAAAGACCGGAATTTATCATATATTTTGGGAATGTAGGAGAGCACAGGACTTCTGGAAACGCTTAATATGTCACTGGTTGGAAGTGACCAATCATTTCAAGCTCTCCAACAATTCCAAGGAGCAATAGTGACGAGACAAGCGCCACCGATTGGTATGCCAGTTAAACAGGCAATGATGAACAAACATGGCTGGTACAGTGAAGACTATCACGATGTATTCGACCGACTTTGGAGTGATTAATGCGGCATTGCGACTTCTTGGATGTGGCAATTACGCAACCAGGCGATATTTCAAGGTACCGAGAAGACTGCCAGTGATCACCTAGAATTTATTTGGAGACAATGTCAAGCTCAACTAGAAGCGGTTGCAGACTATGAATCCAAAATTCCAGAAACACGCGAGGACGGGATCCGACTGAAGATCAGTGTAAAGTGCTTATTCGACCTCACCCCAGCACCGGATCAAGAAGCCCTCAGCCCCAGACTAGACCGAGCAAGTCAGGACTGTCCCACTAGCTGTGCCATGTTAGCTGAGCCTAAGTTACATACTAGACTTCATATGTTCATAGTAGCTAATAGTTAACACTAATTAGACTACCTTTTATTATTATTATATTAGTTTAATAGACCAGGGTGCCACATTGATAAATACCTGGCAGTTCTAAATTTGCGACAAAGCCCCAGATCACGCTACTGATCTGGGATTAGGACTACAATGCAAGCTACGAATAATGCCCCCGGGCCAAAGGATAACCCGGGTCTGTTTCCAGACCCGGATAATCCGGTGGAAGGAGGCAACCAGAAGCAAGCCGGGGAAGCGACCACCCCCATGGACGACGTAGTTGTTGAGGCTTCAGCATCGGTTACCACGGACGTCGCGGCGCCGGAAGCAGCCGTTCAGGTTGACGCCGAGATGATATCAGCCGAACCGGTAGTCCAGCCGGTATTACTGCTACCAGCAGGTTCCACTGTCGATGAAAATAGTGCTACAAAATCAGTAATACCGGTTGTGACACCGGATTTACAGAAACAAAAATCATCTGTAACTCAGATGAATCAAGAAGAAGAATCAGCACAGTGGCATAGACCTGGCAGCCACTCAAGGACCGCAGTGTATGGCGAAGGCGTTGCACACGGCATTAAGGGGGGCAAGGTCGATGATGCCACGAGTGCACGCGTGGATGGAGCTAACTCAAGATTTATTTGCCCTAATTTACGTAAAAGCACGGGGGACAGGGACACGTTTGTCAGAAGCCGCGAAACGACTACCCAAACTGAAGAAACAAGAAGTGGAGCGACTGTTAGATTTTTTCGAGTTAGCGGTTTTGGATCTGGAGTCTGACTGGGAAGTATGGCGGAAGCAAGTAATTGGGGCAGGTTTGTTGGCACAGCGATCGGCTCAACCCTTGGAGAGTATTCTGTGGAAATTGATTGGGCAAGTCAAAGTGAAGAGGGCAGGACTGGTGCCTCCTACGCTTAAGGGATGGATGAACAAAGTGGCTGGCCGTAATGCAGATGATTCGATGGATAAATTGGAGCAGAAGACCCTTTCTCTTTAAGACAACTGTGTACTCTTCTGAAGAGATTGAACGATTACGGAAAGTGTGTGAGACTGACTATGGTAAATTCGCCCCGATGAAGGTGCGTGAAGGGACGCAAGAGGAGTGGCGTATTGTACAAGGTTTGGTGGAAGGCACAATAATTGCAAGACGAATGCCACAATTTTAACGGCGTATAATGAAGACTGACGAACAAGTGATATTGGTGCATACAATTCGTGCGCAAGTGGAAGGTTGTTTGGTTATGGATTTACGTGGTGAAAGTGTTATCAAGGAGGCATTTTTGAGTACAAAATGCATTCAAGAAAGCATTGCAACAGCAGCGTCGACTCGGAACTCAGGATGTGTGACCTTGTGGAAAATGATTACACAAATTAAGAACATCAGTTACGATAGTGGAAGTCACGCCCTGTACTTTCATTTCTTCACGAGGGACATGGCCAAGAAGTATGATTGTACCATTTCATAGGTATGATCACAGACTGCGAAATTTACACCAGGTTGTACAACATACTAGTGGTTCAGCTTGGGATAATCAAGTGGATGGAAATGGAGAAAGTTTTGGACATAAGGGGTTTTACTCGTGCATCATCAAGAATATAACACGATCGGTGGACTTGTTAAAACTGTCTGGTTTTTTACGGAAGTTACTAGGTGTGGAATTCCAGCTTAATGACCTGGACAAAACGGCCCTCATTCGGACACATCCACTTCTTGGGAATTAATTGTCGAATCTGACGCTTGCCCGAAGGTCCTATTGGGAATAAGAAGAATTTTATGGGACAGACAATGTTGGTAGTGGAACACCCGTCCATGGGTGGAAGAAAACAATGTTTGAGATGTGGGGAATTGGGGCATCCGATGAGGAAGTGTATGACGCCCATTGAAGATTTAGTGAAGTTAAAGTGTATCCATGTTACACCAGAGGAATATCATAAATTTTCAATCAAGGCACCGACTTTTCGAAGTATGGAAGAGCTAAAGGCACAGGTGGAAGCAGTACGTGTGAGCCAAGAGGAGGAGAGTGAGGAGAAGGTGGATGAAGTTATGAAGGCTAATGCAAAGGCAGTCGAGGAAAAGATTGGTCAGGCAAACGCAGTGGATGGGACCCAGCCGGCTCTTTAGGACGAGAACACTAAAGTATCACGGATAGGTGGACCGAAGACAGTACCAGCAGCGTCCGATTGGACGACGGTGCAACGGAAGAAAAGAAAAGATGAGGAGCAGCGGCTGGAGAGTTTGGCGGAAGAAAAGAAGCCGGCACGACTGCCCTTCACGTCAAGTTTAAGGTCGGATATCCGACAAGCGAAGAATGTGAGTGGCGAATCAAACCACAGTGGACCAAGGAACAAGCACAATGATTCGTCAGACCATGGGAGGATTTCTGAGGCGTTGAGTCAATCGAAACGTGCGGTTCCATCGGCAAGCAAAGTTGATATCCTCTCTACCTTGAAATCAACCAAATTATTAACGATGGAAAGTAAGGCGAAGACATAATTACTGTCCGCACTGGAGGACGTGGAGCGGGCAGAAGGCCTGATAACGCCTTCGATCCCGGTTCAGTATGAAATGGCGGGTCAGGAGGAGTTGGCAGCCATCCCAGAAGTTTTACGGTTGTTGGACCTCCAGTCCGTTCCGATGCCAGCAACTGGCAACTGTCAGATGTTTGCGGTGTGCCAAGCATTAGCCTGTTCGGCTGGATTATTAGACAAGGCGCCATTGCTGGAGGAAATGACGAGGAAACTCAAGGAAGGGTGTTTAGCGCGGGCGATGATGGACTTTGATGTCAAGTTTCCTCCAGATGGGAGGAAACCAACTTTGATCCAATTGGGTTTGAGATATCGTCGGATCTCCCCGAAAGAATCGAAACGGCGTTTTATGGAGTATTTAATGGATCTCTCGGAAAATAGATCAGGGGTGACGGAAATCATTCCCTGGAATGTATGGGGGAGCACCGACACCCTTAAGACGGTGAGTACATTATTGCAACGGGATATATTCGTACTAAGTCACCCGCCTGGGGAAAAAGTACCTGGAGCTCAATAATATACTCCGGAAACACGGCGATTTCAGGCGAAGTCGTATCAAATGAGTGGGGAATACCCAATGATGGTGAAAGACGTTTACGCGAAAATTCGGACTTTCTTAACATCAACGGACTCAGAAAAGCGTGAGTATAAAAGTCCCATTATTTTGAGATATGGGGGCCACTACTCTGCTATTTTGATGGGAAGACGGGGACTCCCTGACGAGGATGTTTTAATGGATCGTGGCAGCGATGATGAAGACTATGACGACGATCACCAACCACTGTTAGGAAGACAAGTGATCATGCATTCATCTGGTGAGGATGGTGCCAACAGTGATTCGTCGGATCTCGTGGATAGTGGTAACGATTCCGCATCAGCGTTGAGCTATCAATCACCGTGGGATCCCGATGACTAGGATGGGACTATCGATGACTTGTTACAACGATTACAAGGTCCAACGATTCATCATGGTTTAAAGTGTGAAATTACGGAGATTATCATGACGAAGGACCCCAGGATGTGCGAACTTCTTCACTTTCTGACAGACACGGTTGGCAAGCTATCCTTGCCAGAACAAGAACGTTTGCTGGCGGCAGATATGACGGATGTGGATGTAAGAAAGCATTTTCTTCAGCAGTATCAGATATCAGAGCCAACATTGAACCAGTGGATTGCGAAGGTATGGCAGGATTTGCAACCAGAGCAGGAGTGCCTGCTCTTATCGGATGGTTCACCTTCGGGATCAGAATATAAACCGTTGGACGTCTCCCTAAGTTCCCAGGAAACGGCAGAATCCGAAGGTGAAGTCAGCCCAATAACGAAACGGGTATGCCGCCGGGAACCATCCGGCGGAGTGACTGAGGCAAAAGAAGTACAACCGGTCGGAACTGATCGACGATTTCGAAGACTGTAACTCGGATGTGGTGATGGATTCGTTAATTTTGGAAGAATTTAAGATTGCTTGGCACACATTGCATCCACAATGGGAAGAACAAACGGGAATCCCGTTCCCTTTGGTTAGCTCTACCAAGACTTAATGGATCAAAGCAGCACAAGCGGACTCAAATCGTCTTCTTCACATGATTAAGGACGTACCTGGTGCTTATTTCATTTTAGACGGAGTGCATTCAAGTGTTCTTGTGGAATTGACGAAACACTGGCGGGAACAATGCTGGTTGGCTGCAATTGAAGCCGGTAAAGCGGGGAGGTCTTGCGGACATCCCACCAGCTTGGTTCGAAGCATGGGAGCATCGATTTTTAGTGATGATTGGGTCAGGACAGCGAACAGCAATTCTTAACAGTTTGCAAGAATGGTCAAGGCTCCGGAAGATAAGCTATGGAGGTAATGAAATATTACAACTGCTAGCTCCAAGGCAGGTGCTCCACCTAGCAGCAGGGATGCTGTGTGCTCATATATTCGCGGAGCAGATAGTGGATTACAACCCTACAGATACTATTCTGACTTTGTTGCAACGGCATCTGGAACTAGTTCGAAGGCGTCCGACTTACACCACCAGTATCGGTGGGATTGACAAAGGGATCTCGGAAGCCTAGAAGGAGGTGTTTAATTACTTCCAGGCAAGACAAACTTTACAATTGACGAATGGCGACGAAGACTTGACGAGTGAGTCGGGCCCTGGTGGGTCCGACCAGTTTTAAGGGCACCGCACCGGATAGACATGTTAATCACTCCTACTTCAATCTAAATCAATGGACATCTTTACGAAATATCATTTGTTACATGATAAGGAATATGTGTCAAATAAGAATATAGATGGGAGTGTCCACAGCCACATTTCGCACATATTTATAAGCCAAAATGTCCGAGGCTTTGCGATTAAAGATGTTATTTCATGGATGTCAGTGTGGAAGAGACGGTACCCGGACCACCCGGTCCAGTTTATCCTTCTACAAGAAACATATGTGTCCACATTGGAAGACTGTGAACAGATGGCAAAACATTGGGCATTATTATGGGGACAGGTGGATAAGTACCAAACTCTTTCTTATTGGAGTTTTTTTCAAAAAAGAGGGGAGGAGTGGCGATCCTATTGATCCCTTCTATCGCAGACAATGTTATGGTATGGAAGCGAGAACACTGGTCCAATCGACTCATGGTGCTAAAATGGAATGATACTGTAATCCTGAATATTTATGGGCCTTCTAGTGACTCCAAGAAACGTGAACATTTCTTCAATGGAGTGCAGCAATATTCCTGAGGAAACCAAGACTGTGCATTATGGGTGGAGATTTCAATTGTGTGGATAATCCAGTCTTAGACAGATTAGGTGGGATTAGATCCTCTGCGGAGACTTCTTCAAGAGTGGCAGTTGTGGGATGCAAGATATCTGATGGTGTCTCCGCTGGAAGAGTCACATCTAGATCCGCATGAACATTTCACATACTGGCGTGAAAATCAGGCAAGTCGTCTCGATCGGTTTTACGTTTCCGGAGACTGGAAAAATTGGGTCGTTTGGGTGGCAGTAACAGCCCCACCACTCCAGTCGGATCACAACCAGGTGTGTCTCTATTTTAAAGATCCGAGTTTGTCCCGTAAAATGAATTGGATTAGAAGAATACATTACCCGTTCCCAGGTTCTCAGAAGGAAGCGATTCGGGATAAGATAGTGGAACAGTTATCGACCAAACAGGCTTGCTCTCTAGCACGAACTCATTGGGATAACTGGCTCGATTGCTGTTGAAATACCCTATACAAAGTGCGGAAATCAATAGCCAGGAGTCAAAGAGACGCGTGGATCAGTTACGGAGGTCGGTGAGTGAATGTGCTTCAACGAGGAAGCACATCATTCATGCTATCTCGGAAACATTACATACAGAACGGGTGATTCGTCGTGGTTTTCGTTTACATAGGCCTGCCGCTGATGTAAGGTGGCTTTTTAATAGGGCTTCAGTTTGGAGAGAGACCAAGGGTCACGAAAATAGTGGCTACCTCAGACCAAGTATTCGCGGATCATTTATCTATCCCAAACAAGTTTGCAGCGACGTGGAAACCGATTCTGGGATGTAGTCATCGAGCTGTTGGAAGTCAGCAGCTGCCAGTTCAACTACAACAGTTTATGAACATACCGGAAAACGAATAAAGTTTCGGATTCTCAAAATATGGAACTCATGTCGGAGATTTTGGAGACAGATGTCGAGTGGGCTATCAAGAGTATTGAGCGTAGGAAGGCAGCGGGGCAAGATGGAATTGGTAACGACTTCTATAAGGACTTTACCTCCATTTTACTGGAACCCCTAACAATTCTGTTCAATGAGATCCTAAAAGGAGGTGATCCTCCTCGCTCTTTCCTGAAAGCAGTCGTAATTCCTCTGCGAAAAAAAAGGGGATTCGAGCAATGCTTTAGATTACTGGCCAATATCACTTCTAACGACGAGTTATAAACTGTTTGCCAAATCATAGCGCGAAGTTTACAGAAGTTTTTGGCCCATTTTATCGGTGATACACAACAAGGATTTGTATCAGGTCGCAGAATGGATAAGGCGGTGATTATGATGAAGGCAGTTTTCAAGAAATATGGGATGGTAAAGAAAGTGTCAGCCGCAGAGAGTGCTGGGGTCCTGTTCTTAGACTTCAGTAAAGCGTACGATACAGTGGACAGGAAATATCTCTTTTCAGTTTTGCGATTATTTGGATTTTCAATTGAGTTTGTTGCATTAATGGCTCGGCTACATGTGGGGACGTCGGCAGAATTTTTGGTCAACAACCAATTTTCGGATTCCATTCAGGTAAAATCTGGTATAAGGCAGGGGTGTCCCTTAGCACCGTTACTCTTCATTCTGGTGGTAGAACCTCTAGCTTTGGCTTTGAAGCAGGAGCCGGGTTTCCAAGGGATCCAACCCCTACAGGGTCTTACCTCGTTTCAGCATCGGTTTTCGGCCTTCCTTGACGACTCAACAGTTTTTCTACAGCGCGCAGATCAGATCCCGACGGTGTTGGGAGTGGTAAGACGCTTCGGGGATCTTTCAGGTTTAAAAATCCAACCGCAAAAGCAAATTTTTGTTCCTCCACTAATCTCGTACCACAAAAATGGTACAGTTTACCGGTTTTACCGGAAGGTGATACGATAAGATATTTAGGTTATTACTTTGGATGGGTGGATTTAAGAACTGTGAACTGGGCTCTAAGAATAAGATGTGTTCAGAGGAGGTTCGCGATAGCAACGACATGTGTCACGTCAGTGATGGAAAGGGTGCAACTTTTCACTGTCATCGCAATTCCCTCTATATTCTTTACAGCCAGAATGTTCGCGACATCAGCAGAAGTCCTACAAGAATTAGTGAACCTGCAAAAGGCATTCTTATGGAGCAAGAGTACGCGGACAGAGCGAGGGAGACACAAGATCTCGCCTACATTACTCTTCACTCCTCACGCAGTACCTGTGCTGGTTCAACATCCTGAATCAGAGTCCACCAATCACTTAAGTCACACTATCGTTTCCCCTTCTCCACGATATTAGTCAACTGTGGGGCCACTCCATGGTGATACATGAGCCGAAAAGACCGTCGCAAGTTTGGCCAAACCTTCCAGCTGCGAATTGTTTCATCGACTTGCCACCCAATTAAATGTATGGCTGGATGTGGTTAGAACACAGATATATTGGTAGATGAATTCTGTAATCATTTACCGGCCTATCGTCCGGTATCACCGTCTCGTGCAGCTCCTGCTCAACTTCCTTGTCCACTAACTTGCACCGTATTATCTTCCATAAAAGTCCATCAGCCTGTTGACGCGCTGCCACTTGCTCCGAACTAGTGCTGCTTTCTCCGAGTAGATGTCCCGGTGAGACGAGTTTCCATGTGAACCCCTCTAACATGTTGGTCCTATGCTTAGGTTAAACCGACCTCGTTTTGTCAGTGGTTAAGGGCTGTGCCCTCGGGACCGGGAGATTGGGGTTGAGTCCACCTGGACGAAAATCCAATTCGATAGAGTCGGGTTCAAAGTTGTTAATGCAATGAGGCCTTACAAGCCCGCCGCTTGACGGCTTACCCCCTGTATGGGTCAGTTTCTAAAACATCCCTATGCTTAGGTTAATCGAAGGCTCTTCCCCAATATAGTGTCCAACGTCTACTCGCGGCGAGGCTAATATTATCGCACATAACCATCTCCCGATCTTTGCCCTCGTGTGTTCCTTTCCACCGACTCCTTGAACCTGCCACATAAACGTATCAATCGTTAGTCTTCGTATTCGTAGCGACCTAATCGTTGTTAGTGGAATCCTGTCAAATTTCCTCGCTCCTAACTCTTGCGCCCTTTCCTCACGTATCCAGGGATTGAGAGCCCAGCAATAAGTCCCCCAGAATGGCCTCAAATGGTTTGGCAAAATCCCATGGAAGGCATATTTGTCAATTTCAATGTTGATAACGAAACGTTCCCCAGGTATCAACTTCCCTCCCCGTCCACCAATCCTTGGTTTCATGTCTGACACTACTTGGGGCAAAGTCGATGCCACATACTCCTCAAATTGCGCGCAGTCACGTCTCCTTGGTCCTAGCCATTCCATGATTTCCCGTTTGAGACTTCGCACCGTGCCAGATTCGACACTTCGTCCTGCTTGCCAGACTGTAAAACCTTTTACCGGAGTTAAACTATACTCCACTCATTTGCCTGGTATGACCCCTACCAAATCCAGCCACGTTTGTTGGTAAGAGTCCGGTGCCGCTAGTAACCACTGACACGCCAGCTTTAATCTTTGTACCTTCAACGCCACTGGTATCGATATTAGCCCAGCTCTCCCCATGGAAACATGACAACATGCTGACTAATTATCAAGTGTGGGTACAGTTTCGAATGGCAACAATGCAACTCAACACGTTTCATGCGAGAGAACATGGAGCCCGCCGATGCTTGCTGGATGGAAGGTGTCCGAGCGGGCAGGGTGGAGTGGAACATATCTTCTAGAAATGTGCACGGGCCAGGGACTTCTGACGGCGTTTAGTGCAACAACGGGAAGGAGCTGCCATATCAGACGCTCAATTAGATGGTTTTCAAGAAGCAATAGCGACACGACGAGCTCCACCGATTGGAGATATTCTAAAACGGGCGATAATGGAGAAATATGGTTGGTTTAACGAGACCTATCATGAGGTGTTTGAGAGAATTTGGAAAGGTGTATGTGGTATCGCGACATCATGGATGTGGCAATTGAGTAATCAAGTGGTGTTTCAAGGACAAGTAAAGTCTGCCTTTGATCACCTAGAATTTCTATGGCACCAATGTCGAGCGCAAGTGGAAGCAGTGGCGGAATGTGAATCCAGACTGTTAGATACCAGAGAAGCGGGGATACGACTGAAGATCAGTGTAAAGTGCTTTTTCGAAATTACCTCAGCACCGGACCAAACCTTCTAGAGTATACAACACGAGCAATCCGACGAGATAGATACCGGGAAATCGACCATGGAATCTGAGCCCAGATTACATACTAGATTTTATAAGTTCATAGTAGCTAAAGTTAATCTTAATTAATTAGACTACATTTTACTACTGCTACTCTGGCCAGTTCTAAATTTGCAGTATTAGTCTTTATCCGGTTACCGGTTAAGGTTTAGGACTACCATGGTTGAAGCGAACGAAGCACGTGCGCCTCTTGATGATCCAGGTCCAGCGACGGATCCAGATAATCCGGAGGCAGGCAGCTCCCGTCAGCCTATTGAGGTTGACGAGGGCAATGCCGACGAAGTGGTGGCCGAGACGCCAGCCTCGCAGGAGGCGGTAGTCGCAATGGAGCTTGATGAGAATCAGGACACAGAGACGCTGGCAGAAAAACCGTTTACGAAATCGGCAGTATCGGTACCAGGTGTGACAAACACTTTAGCAGAAGCTAAGGAAAACCCGGCTTTACCGGTAGTAACACCTGATGTCAAGAACATAAACTTGACTATCGAATCTAAGACCCACTGTATTAGTTGAGGTACGGATGCAGAGTGTGGTACCAGGTGACACGCAGGTACCACACAGTCTGGCACAAGCGCTTCGGACAGAGCTTAAGGAAGCTAAGGTAACGCGACCAAGGGTACAGACTTGGTTGGACCTAACACGGGATCTTTTCGTAGCAGTATATGTAAAGGCACGCGGTTCATCCTCTCGTCTCTCTGAGGCAGCAAAGCGCTTACCAGCTCCTAAAGCTCCAGAGGTGGAAAGGTTACTCGACTACTTCAAATTAGTAGTAGTCGAAGGAGGAAAAGATTGGGACGTATGGCGGAAACAGGTGGTAGGATCGGCTATTCAAGCACAACGCTCGACGCATTCTCTGGAAGGAATTTTGTAGAAAATTATAGGCCGAGAAAAAGTGAAAAAGGCCGATTTGCTACCAGCACCATTGAAGGGCTGGGCGACCAAAGTTGCAGGGCAAACGGCAGAGGAGTCTGAAGATCAGTTGACCAAGAATACATTTTATTCAAGACCGAAGTTTTTCCGCCTGATGAAATATTACGTTTACGTGGAGTTTGCGAAAAGGACTATGGTAAATTCGCTCCAATGATTGTTCGTGCTGGAACGGAGGATGAGTGGCGCATTGTACAAGGTCTAGTGGAAGGCATCATTATTGCAAAACAGTTGCCTCAGTTTGTGATGAGAATCATGAAGATCGAAGAGCAGGTGCGATTGGTGTACACGATTCGTGCACAGGTTGAAGGCTGTCTCGTCATGGATTTAAGTGGTTAAAGCCCGGTGAAGGAAGCATTTTTGATTACCAAATGTATTCAGGAGAGTATTGCCACGGCGGCAGTAACACGGGGCTCCGGGAGTGTGATGTTATGGAGAATGGTGGCTCAGGTCAAGAACACAAGTTATGATTGTTGAAATCACGCTTTGTATTTCTTATTACTTTACGAGGGACATGGCTAGAAAGTTTGTTGGAGTGAAGGTACCTTTTTACAGGTACGATCACTCCCTAAGGAATTTACATCAGGAGGCAACAACTATTGGCGGATCAGCTTGGGAGACACAGGTTCATAGCAATAGCGAGAGTTACGAGCATAAAGGAATTTACTCGTGTATATTGAAGAACATCACGCGTTCCGTAGATCTTTCAAAGTTATCGGGATATTTACGACAAATTTTGGGTGTAGATTTTCGGAGTATGGAAGAACTGCGTGCCCAAGTGGAGGCGGTCAGTATTCAACAAGATGAAGCACAGAGCAATGACGATATGAAGGAAGAGGATGACGAAGCAGTCGGATCAGGTGATGGTGACGCATTAATGGGACTTCCTCAACATAACAAAACCACGGACTCAGAGGCAAAAGAAGGGCTCAGTGTATCTCCATCATCAAGTGAGTCTGGCCAGCCCAGACAGGAGTTTTCAGCCTGGGTAACAGTGCAGAAGAAGAAGAAACGACGTAATGCAAGGTCGCAGACGGGGGTGGCGGTACCAGCAGGGCAGTCTTCCGCACCAACCTATACATCAAGTTTAAAAATGAATTTGAAGAAGTCACAGAGTGGCGAGAATACTCAGTGCCGAGTCAGTCCCACAAGCGGTGCTAGGACACGAGACAATAATCAGAGTGGTAACGTGGGTGTATCACGGACGGTAGCGGGAACAAAAACCACTCAATCTGAGACAGTCGGAAATGATAAAAAATCTATCCATGCAAAAAAGCGGAAAGCTTTCAGAAAAAGACCAGCGCGCTTCTAATGCTGGAAGGAAAGGTCAAGTCATATATGGCGAATGTATTGGAGCGAGTGGAAGGGGAGGAAGGTCCCATTACGTTAGCAAGACCCAGTGAGGTGAATGATGTGGGACCGTCGGAGCTGGCGACGATTCAGGACTGTTAAATCTCAGATCGGTGCCAACGCCGGCGACTGGCAACTACCAGATATATGCTGTGTGTCAAGGTTTGACACGCTCAGACAGCTTGCGTGAAAACGCACAATTACTAGAGGAAATGACAAAGCAATGACAAAGCAACTTAAGGAGGGTTGCCTTGCCCGTGCTCTCATGGAATTTGATATGAAGTTCCCACCGGGGGTTCGGAAATCAACCCTAATTGAATTAGGTAGAGGTTCTCATAGGACTTCACCAAAAGAATCCAAGCGTCTATTCCAGGAGTATTTGTTGGAATTTGCGGAGAGCAGTTCATGCGTTAATGAAAACATTTTGGAAGATACGTGGGGAAGCAATGATACTTTGATGACGCTGAATACGGTGTTACAACGTGATATCTATGTTATCAGTCACCCGCCACGATTTAAGGTACCGGGTGTACAATTCTATACACCTGAAACGAGAACCATAAGGGCAAAGAGTTGTCAGATGAGCGGGGAATACCCTATGACGATACTTGATTTCTATCAGAAAATGCGAGCCTTTTTACTGCCTTCGGATTTGGAGACACGTGAAAATAAGACACCGTTAATACTGAGGTATGGAGGGCAGCATTATTCGGAGATTTTAATTGGAGAAAAGGGGCCACCAGACAGAAGACATCCACATGGATGGGAGCAGTGACGATGAAGATTTTGAAGATGACAAGGTTTCAGAGGAACGCCGATTGCCCGATCGCCCAGTGGAAAGAAGTAATTCTACGGAATTGGCACCTGGTAGTGAGGATACTATTTCTAATTTCGGTAGCCAATCGCCTTGGGACCCAGACGATTGGGATGGCAACTTTGACGACTTATTACGACGTCTCGAAGGGCCTACGATCCATCATGGATTAAAATGTAAAATTACGGAAATAATCATGACGAAAGATCCACGTATGTGTGAGCTGCTGCATTTCTTGGCAGACACAGTGAGCAAATTATCGTTGCCAGAACAAGAAGAAATGTTACAAGCCGATATGGCTGATCCTAGTATTCGAAGAGGCTTTCTTCAAAAATATCAAATTTCAGCACCAATTCTCAGTCAATGGTATGAAAAGGTCTGGTCGGAAAACCAACCCGAACCGGAATGTATGTTAATTTCGGATGGATCACCATCTGGTTCGGAGTACAAGGAGTCAGATATGTCGCCAAGTTTGCAGGATAGGAAGTCTCTGGACAAGATGATAACCAGACTCCGAAACGGATTTGCAGACGAGAAGGGGAGGAGGATGGCTCGCAGCCGATGGAAATAGTTCCCATCGCTAGAGAACTAATTGACGACTTTGAACGACGGGATGGAGACACTGAAATAGAGCGTTTGTCACTTGATGAGTTTAAAATTGCCTGGCGTGAACTATTGCCTCACTGGGAAGAACAAACGGGCATTCCTTTCCCATTAGTCAGTTCTACGAAAACATTATGGGTGAAGGCAGCCCATCTTGAATCGATCCGCCTTCTTCACTTGATTAAAGATGTCCCGGGATCTTATCACATATTGGATAGTGTTCACCCAAGTGTCCTAGTGGAGTTGACCAAGCATTGGCGGGAGCAGTTCTGGTTGGAGGTAATTGAGGCAGGCAAAAGAAAGGGGTTGGCGGATATATCATGACAGTGGCTCTCGGAGTGGGAGCATAGATTCATGGTAATGATTGGATCGGCACAACGAACGACTATTATCAATACCACGCAAGAATGGTCTCGGCTCCGGAAAGTGCGATACGGTGGAAATGTAATTTTGAAATTGTTGGCTCCAACACAAGTAATCCAACTGGCAGCGATGTTAATAAGTTCTCACGTATTTGCGGAACAGTTAGCAGCTTTGGTTGGAGATAACAACCACCCAAATGATACAATTATGTGCCTTCTGCAAAGACATTTGAGGGTAGTGGAGTTGCGATCAGTTATGCAGAGAAGGTCCAAACGATTGAAAAAGGCGCCCCGGAAGCATGGAAGGAATTCTTTGAATTTTACCAGGCCAAGACAGTACTGCAATTGACAAATGGTCCCGAGCCCCCCCCCCAAAAACAAGGACCATGAAGGTCCGAGTCAGTACTAAGGGCACCGCTATGGATGCAGTAAAACACCATACATACTTCACTATGGGCAATTTAGAGGTTTATACGAAATTACGAATGCTGAAGGACATGGACTATGTGTCGAAAGCAGGCAGAAATCGTGATAACAATCAGCATCTCACCTATACCTGTATTAGTCAAAATGTGAGGGATTTTTACAGAAGGACGTAACGGCTGGATGTCGGCGTGGCGACGGGGATATCCTAATCACCCGATTCAGATGATTTTACTCCAAGAAACCCATATTGTTTCACTGGAAGAATGTGAGGAGATGGCAAAGAAATGGGCATTATTATGGGGAAGGATTGATCAATACAGGACCTTGTCTTATTGGAGCGTGCACCAAAAAAAACAAGGCGGAGTTTCTACCTTACTGAGTCCAGATATTGCTGACCACGTCATACCCTGGAAGAAAGAACATTGGTCACACAGGTTAATAGTACTCAAGTGGAATGACAGCATCATTCTAAATGTTTACGGACCCTCGAGTGACGTCAAAAGGCGTGAAGTTCTTTAATACCCTCCTCCAACTATTTTGCGAAGGCCGCGACACTGTTTGCTAGGGGGCGATCTCAACTGTGCCGATGCTCCAGCTCTGGATAGGCTAGGAGGCACCCGATAGGTACGACCAGAAAGTAACGCTTTGAGGCGAGTGCTGACAGAGTGGCAGATGAAAGATACTCGACAATTAATGGTTTCGCCATTGGAGGAATCAACCTTAGAACCCCAAGATCATTTCACTTATTGAAGAGGACATCGAGCCAGTAGACTGGATCGATTTTACGTATCTGGACAGTGGAAAATTGTGTGGTTTGGGTGGCAGTCGAGCCTCCGCCTGTTTTTTCAGATCATAATCAAGTGGGTTTATTGTTAAAGGATCCAACTGTCTCGCGGAATTTATCAGTCACACGCAAACTTTCATACCCGTTTCTAGGATCGCAGAATGAAGGGGTGAAAACTATGATTTTGGAACGATTACAAGACGAGTCATGGTGTACCAAGGCGGTCCGAAATTGGAACAGTTGGATGGTTTATTGTCGTGATGTAGTATTTAAGGTCCGCAGAACAGTTGCACGCCATCGCAAGAAGAGGGTACACCACCAACGGTCGATCAGCGAATCTGCGACAACTAGGAAACATATCGTCACATCTATTGCGGATTCACTCGAAAAAGAACGGTCGGTGAGGAGAGGATTTCGCTTACACAGATCAGCTGCAGATGTACGGTGGTTATTCAAGAGTGCATCAGTGTGGGAGCGGGATCAGACGGTGACGCAGATAAATGCAACAACGGGTCCACCTTTTGCAGTAGAACTGTCGATCCCGGATCGCTTTGCGGCGACCTGGGAGAGTATATTGGGGCATAGTCACCAAGATGTAGGCAGCAGTGACCTTTTAACGGAAGTTCATCGGTTCATGGACATACCAGACCACAGAAAAGTGAAAGATTCTCAAAATGTGGACTTACTTGCGGAGATTGTGCAGAAGATGTGGAATGGGCAATCAAGAGTATCGATCGTAGGAAAGCGGCAGGCCAGGATGGTATTGGAATGACTTTTATAAGGATTTCTCATCTTTTTAGTGGAGCCACTTACCAAGATGTTCAATGACATTTTACTCGGTGGGAAGCCTCCTACTTCTTTTCTGAAAGCTGTAATAATTCCGTTACGAAAAAAGGGGTTTCCAGTAATGCGCTCGACTATCGCCCTATTTCACTGTTGACAACAGGGTACAAGTTATTTGCAAGATATTGGCACGTCGACTACAGGTTTTTTTGGGGGATATAATTGGAAAAACTCAACAAGGTTTTATATTAGGACGGCGCATGGATAAAGCTGTCATTTTAATGAAGGCAACTTTGGAATCCTTTAAAAAAAGGCAGAAAGTATCGACAGCACAGAGTGCGGGAGTTTTATTTCTTGATTTTAGCAAGGCGTACGACATTGTAGATAGAAGATACCTCTTCACGGTGCTCACATTATTTGGTTTTTCTGACGAATTTGTGATTTTAATGGATCGATTACATGCGGGTACTACAGCTGAATTTCTTGAGAATAATCAATTGGCGGACCCTATTTTAGTCAGGTCCGGCATCAGGCAGGGTTGTTCGTTGGCCCCTCTCGTATTCATCCTAGCGGTAGAGGCATTGGCGTTAGCTCTTAACAAGGAGTCGAAGTTAGTTGGCATCCAGCCTTTGAAAAAGGACACTTCCGTTTACCACCGATTTTCAGCGTTTGTAGATGACTCTACAGTCTTCCTGCAGCATGCGGAACAGGTGCCGGCGGTGCTAGACGTGGTCAATCGTTTTGGAGATCTTTCGGGATTAAAATTCATCCGGCAAAAAGTATTTCTAAATTCACAGTACGTACCATAAAAGTGGTACGGATTACCGGTTTTACCGGAAGGTGATACAATACGGTATCTCGGGTATCACTTTGGATGGGGAGACCTAGAAACAGTTAACTGGGCCCTAACCTCGTTGTCTTGTAACCTTCGTTGTGTCCAACGGCGGTTAGCAACACCAACTCAATGCGGAACATCGTTCATGGACCGAGTGCAATTGTTCAACGTCATTGCCATCCACTCAATATTGTTTACTGCACGGATGTTCGAGCCCCCGATAGAAGCCTTACAGGAAGTTGTTAATATCCAGAAGGTTTTTCTCTGGAGTAAGAAAACATCGAGCGAGGGAGGCCGACATAAAATTTCCCCAACTTTGCTATTCACACCTCATGCAGCAGGTGGTGTTGGCCTCATCTCGATACCTGTAGCACTAAAGATTCAGAGATTGAAGTTAGCATGCCAGTGGCTGCTCGCGACAAAGGACGGCTACCGATTAGCAGGGCTGGACCTAGTTGGGATTGGATCGCCAACGAACGCAGGGCAAGTGCTAACACCAATCAAAGGACACAAAGTCTGCCAGGCAAGTGGGGCAGTTGAACCGGGAGTAGCACGAAGTTTACGCCGAAAGGTTATGGAATGGATGGGGCCTCGGCTTACAAATTTGATGCGGTTAAAGAGTTATACGCTATCTGTGTTATATTTTCAAGTCTTAGTGACGATCGGAAGCAAATTTAAGCATGAATGGTTTACGGCTGCAGCATGCCGAGCACTTCACAATTTCGCTAGATATCGATGCTTACCTTTGCCGCAGCATATGATTCCTTTCTGGTGAACGTACAGTTGGGCGATGAATCCATGGATACGTGAAGAAAGGGCAATGGAAATAGTGGCGCGAAAATATGATCAGATTCCTCTGATCATATGATGGCAACTGCATTTATGGGTTATGTTTTACCTTGGGGTCAAATCAGTTTTTGGGGTGCAACTGTTATTACGAATAAAATTAGAAATACAAAATTTAATAAAATAATTCATTATTAATTAAAGAACATGAAATCAAATTAATTTTAATAATTAAAATCAGATTCCTCTGATCATATTTTCGCGCCACTATTTCCATTGCCCTTTCTTCACGTATCCATGGATTCATCTTGTGATTCGTGATTTACGGATTCTGAGACTAACTGCTACTACGTATTTATGGCAGGGTAATGGCGTTTCAGGGCAGTCACACACGCGGCTAAAGTAGGGAGATGGTTATGTGCAGTGATCATCGCGTCTCCCAGAGTTCCTGTGGGTCACTACATAGGAGAAACTCCGCCAATACTTCTCTGTCGGGAACCCGACTCTTTAAACGGAGTCCAGTGGGCACTAACATCTACCGGGTTTATCACAGGATATGTGGAAACTCAGCAAGCGTGCATCAACGCGCGACAGCAATCAGATGGGTTCCTCTGGAAGATTGTAAGTATTGACATGGGAGATACTCAACTTGATCAGGAACTAAAGGTCCGACTTATTGCTTTTCATTCTCATCCGGATTTACACCTCATTGGTTGGCCGGCGGACGAAACTACACCGGTGGGGAGGATATGGGCGAAGTTTCGTAAGTCCTTCAGACGGATGTATTTCTGCGGGGTAGCTCCGCAGTTGCAACGCCTATTGCAGAAGTGGAAAGATAAGTGCGAACAGAATCGTTGGTGGGAAAATGTACAAGACATCGAGTCCAACCAGGCATGGGGACACAACAATATGTTGACTAACTACCAAGTTTGGGTGCAGTTTCGTGTTGCAACCATGCAACTGAACACTGTTTACGTACGAGAGGCGGGGGACCACCGGTGTGTAGTTGACGCGAGATGTACCAGTAGAAAGACAGGTGTTTATCACATTCTCTGGGAATGCAGGCGGGCACAAGACTTTTGGCGACGATTTCTGTGTCACTGGAGAGGAAATGATATATCTGCATCAACGCTTCAACGTATCCAGGCAGCGATTGTTACATGGCGGGCGCCGCCAATCGGGGACCCGGTTAAAAGGCTATGATGCCTAAACATGGATGGTATAATGATAAGGATGTGTTCGACCGTCTATGGAACGGAATTTGTGGAATTGCGACCGCGTGGATGTGGCAATTGCATAATCAAGCCGTGTTCCAAGGACAAGTCAAGAACGCATACGATCACTTGGAATTCTTGTAGAGGCAGCGCGGATCACAAGCAGAGGCAGTTGCGGACTACGAATCAAGAGTGTCTGAAACGCGGGAAGACGGGATCCGACTGAAGATCAGTGTAGAGTGCTTATTCGACCTTACCCCAGCACCAGATCGAGTCCTCCAGCGTCCACGACGAGATAGAGTGTGTCGGGCATCTGACAACAACATTACCATGATATCTGAGCCTAAGTTACATACTAGACTGCATATGTTCATAGTAGCTAATAGTTAACACTAATTAGACTACATTGTACTACTACTTGATATATACCTGGTTATACGTCAATTACAGTATTTTTAATCATTTGATGCATAAATCCTTTTCGATTAAGACATATATATACCAAGTCTGCAAAGTCGTTAAATACCGAGTCAATTTCGATATGACTCAGTCTTTTCAAAATTAGACATACCATTGTGTGTGCAACATTAAACGAATTTAGTAGTGTAACGTAATTCAGCAGTTTATGGCCGACACCAGATTATGACCGGTGATAAGCCGCATATCCAATTAGGTGTCACAATATCAAATAACTGTTGAATGATTGGTCGGATTTTTTTCGCAGCAGATTATGGCCGTCAGTACCGTGCCAATTCAAAATTATGTGTGTACCAGAACAATCTCTACCCATATACTTTTTGCAGCTCGAAAAATTGGCCATAATCTCTATAAGTACGAATCGAAATGTCTGCTTTCCTCTATCCGTGTGACCTCATTGTAATTAGGTAAGGACAGCGCTATCGCATTTGACCGCTGGTCGAAATAGAATTTACGGGGTGAAAACAGCGGGTCAAATGTGCTGTTGGTGAAACGTTATGATCAAAAAACTAAGTACCGGATTCCTGGCCATAAACTGCTGAAATACGTTAGCCTTAAAATAGTATACCATAGGTATAGAGTGCCAGTTTTTGATATAGTAGCCATTTTATTTGCCAAATGCCACTCACTCTTTTGCTTTTACGTAATGAATCTAATCTTCCTTTGGATTCAATAGATGTTGTAGTTTGACATCCACTTCATCCTAAAGCTGTTATTGCCAGTTTCAATTTTTGCATTGATTTTGAAAACGATAACCTCGCAGAAATCACACGATAGTTGCAGAAAATATCCTCCCTCATTTGTGCTTTAGGTTTACACTGAGAGTGATTAAATCGTGCCGCAAATATTACTATAGAAACGGAAGGTAATAACAACGAAATGCAGGATGCGATGAAATCGAACCAGGAAGCTTATCGAGTATACCGGTTGTATGTACTATAACAATGCGGATGAGGACGAACGTAGAGACGGCAAATCAAGTTCGGTAAATTATAGTATTTGGTTTAGAAGAGCAAAAGTATTGATGAGAAAGTGGCTATTTGATGTGACACCATGCAACTCGAGTAGGGCACATTATACCAATTCGAATTTTGATTGGTCTAAATGATTTAGATCGAGTTATCTTCGAATTAGTTGGTCTTTGACTGAGACCAAAGAACAAAGCATATAACTGGTTTATATCTAATAAAACCTAAGAACAAATCATAAGAGTACTTTTTGATTAGGTGGTCTAATAACTTAAATATAGGGCGCTGATAGCTGAACCACACCCTTTTTGATAAAATGACCGCACCCCCAGATCTGACCAATCAGCGCCCTTTAAAAATTAGTAATATCTTCCAATCACATCCTTAGAGGACAATGGCGCAATATTCACCACCAGAGTGGAGTCATATCTGTTGCTGTCTCTTGCAGCCAACAATTCTCTTCGTGAAGCCCAGCAGCTCGCTTAAGGGCTCGTTCTCAATCGTTTCTTGTTGCCAGTTGACCAGGCATTGGAAGAAAACAACGAAACACTCGGCGAAATCTACGTACTGGCCGACAATTATTACGAGCTCGTGACACCGAGGGCGACTGTGATCATCCCGACGCCCCATATAGCAGCGTCAAGAGGATGGACGGTAATTCCACGACCTCCCTATCGGGGGCGATCGTTGCATCTAACAAGCCGCGTCAAGAGCCACCAAGTCAAAAGCAATAGTCCCAAGTTGAAGGCGCTCTTTCTGTCTGGGCAGTGACCGATGGCGCGACTTGTGCAGGGTTTGTGCATTGTCAATGGAAGGGGTCTCACGTTCGTGCTCTGTTTGGAATGGGCAAAATCGAAACGTTACTACGCTGTCGTGAACAAAACACAGTATTACTCGCTCGTGCTCTTTGAGACGGACATGACAAGACACGACCTGGTATGCGTCGATCTGACGGTAGCGACTGTCGAGTATTTTTGGTCAGTTTGCATTGAAAATACATACTCACGGTAATGCTTTTTGAAATGTATAACAAAAGTATACTAATAAGATTTTGTTTAATCCCTTAACTAAATTATAAATTCATTTTTTTGATATTTTATTTAATTCGATTATTTTTTTTATTCGAATAAAAATCTTTTTTAAAATGTTGTTTAAAACTGGATTTTATTTTGATAAGTCAGGGAACGACCACGCAGTGGAAGTGTGGTGTTAAGAATTAAGCCGACCAAGAACAGGGCTTCTATGCGCTCTGGATGCTGGCGCTTTGTTCTTTAGGTGAGTTTACCATTAGCCTTCTCCTTTGTTTCCCTGTACTCGCTGCAGACACGGACGCAGGAGGTAACACTTTCAATTACTGGATCTTCGTGGTCAAATCCGCGGACATTGCTGCTAACGATAGCGAGCTAGCGTGTAAATACCGGAGACGAAGCGCAACTCCTGGCAGCTTGCCGAGAATTAGCCACTGAGTACCAGTACCAACGACGCCAGGATGAAGGTCATTTGCTTTTCCTACTGCCAGTTTGGAGACGCAGAGTTTTTGATAATGATAAAGATGGCCGTGGAAAGGTGTTGGGAAGTGTTTGTTGTGGACTTTCCGATTCTAGTGACTCCGTGAACGTGGAAGGTCCAAAATGCGCCGCGTGGCGATATTCTATTGCAACGATGCGCTGCCAGAGCTACGAATGAAAGTCGGTTGTGCACGCATTTTTTGAGAACAATTTTGTGAATTTTCTCGTTGGTCGTAACGGGCACGTGTTTAAACGCTGCACTCCAATTGTTTTTTTGGAACTTGTTTATTTCTTACTGTCACAACGCTGTCGTAGAAAAAAAAATATCAATAGATAGACTTCATGGCATTTCAATTAGTTAGTACTTGTGGCAGTGTAGTCCGGACGCGTCCGTTGCTTCTGATTGGTCAGATCTGGGGGTGTGGTCCATTTATCAATAGGGTGTGGTCCAGCTATCAGCGCCCTAAATATACTGTAAAAGCTGTACATGTATTAGAACCCCATCCCTTGATTTGAACCCCCCCCCCCTTGAACAGAACCCCAGGTCTACCTGGGTTTTATTCTATAACCCCCATCCCTCAAATAGAACCCCACCAAATTTAACAATTCGGTGTATAAAATTAATTCGGATTAAGGGCTAAAACTCGCCCTTATGAAGTTGGATCGGTGGAAATTATAAGTGCACCACACCCCGTACCTCACTTCTGTAACAAGTACCTCAATTTGGTTACATAGTTAATTGGACTAAATAACAACAATAATAATACCGGTATTGCGAGCGAGCAAAGCGCAAATTTTGGCGCGCAGTTATTTTTTAATTACGTAGGTCAAGAATTGGCGAAACTTTGAAAGCTCTTGAGAGCGCATCCCGACGAGAACTGCAAGCACGTGCCAAAGGGCTGCAGCTGTACCGTGGAAATGCCAAGTCCGAATTCATTGTGAAATGCGCAATGCAGTTCCTGAACGACCATCCGGAGGACGGCGAGCAGCAGGTACTGAGTGTACTGGGCTTTTGTGAAGGCTCGTCACCAATGACGCCACCTAAACCAGAGATAATAATTTTGAAAAGAAGATCCCGTGGCGACCAAGAATCGAATCTGATATGAAGCAGAAATCACATATGCCACATAAAGACAAGATGAATCCTGCTAGACGCAACTTTCTTTTATTCTCAAATAGAACCCCCCCTCGAATATAACCCCTCGTTTGGGTGGGGTCATAGTGATAACCCCAGTGGGGTTCTAATACAAGTTTTACTGTATATTACTTTTCCTTTTTACTGAAGTACATACTTACGACAAGTGGTGACTGGTGATAGTGCGGGTCTAAGCAATTCCTCACTTTAGCTTGCAGGGCTAAGCACACACTATTAAAGCGGATAAACAAGTGTGTTAATAGTTTCTAGCCGGACTATAAATACTCGGTGCTTCATTGTTAGTACTAGCTGCTATAAGTGATTTTCTACAGGTTATGAGCCCAAGAAATCATGGGCTTTAATCACGCATCATTACCAGACACGGAGTGTTTTTAAGTTTGATTTTTTCTCGTTCTCGTTTTTCGTGGTTCGTTGGATTTTTTTTCCTTTTCTCGTGGTGGAATAAGTGGTTATTTTAACCTCATTTCTCGTTTAGGCTTTTCTTTTCGTAGTTAAAATGGAAGACGAAAAAATTGAAAAGTCGGATGCAAATATGGAGGTCATCCTCGAAAACCTGAAGCGTATAGACCGACGCCTTGAAGCGGTTGAAGAGGCGCGGTCACAAGGGTCCGCCCCAAGCACGTCGCCAAGCGAGTGCGTTCAGAGACACTCTGAAGAATCACGGGCCGTTCGGGATGAAAATGACCCTGAACAACCTGAGTGCCGAAGACGGCATACGGCGTGGTGGGGGTTTAAGAGGTGGCGAAGAAGCCGCACCACCGGGGCAAGCGCCAGGTCTAAATATGCCGGGATGGCGGCTGGTATAGGTGTTCCGGGAGTGGCGGCTGGCATAGGCATGCCAGGGAATTTGACTGCAAACCAGATGGGAAACGTCAGTGGTATAAAGATCCCAAGGTTAAGCATTCTAAATTTCTCAGGAGCAGATGTTTACGCAGGCCTAGGGCCCGGTTTCAAGCAATGGGTGTATTTATTCATCGAAGCTATTAATGTGGCGGAAATTGCGTCAGGATTTTTCACGGAATGAACGTCTGAAGGTAAATAAGCTGGGAGAGCACCTGGAAGGCGTAGCGTTGAAGTATTTTCAAGCGAATATCGGAACCTGGTGGAAGATATCGCCAGGTTTATATTTCGTATTAGAACAGATGTTGAACGCATTCAAGGTAAATATCTCGCATTACCAAGCTGCACAACTTTTTGCCTTGGAAAAAGACCCTAAGAGGTCCTGGACCGAGCACTTCTATACCTGGTCGCACTGGCCCGTGAAAGAAACTTGAGCGAACGTTTTATCGTGGATAATATACTGAAATTTGCAGCTCCAAGGCTGAAAATCACGTAAATGGTTCGGTATAATCCGCAGCGGCAGGGTTGCCTGCCGTATGCGCAGGAGCTGGACGACGAATCGCATAAGTTCAAGCGCCAAAATCTTGAAAAGTGCGCCGTAAATTCCGTGGATGAACACGGCGGAAAACGTGTGTGCTATGGTTGCGGGGTCGAAGGGCATATTCGACGGAATTGCCCGCAACAAGAAAGCAAGGGAGGGTACAGAAAAGGCGTTAAACGGGGCCGACAAGGCCAGAAAATCCCCGAACAACCTTTTTATGCTTTCCACGACAGGTGGAAAAGCAGCAGACACTATTCAAGAAAAGTTCGAGAGCGACCTGTGGATCATAGACAGTGGAGCCAGCCGACATTTCATATCGGATGAAGGGCTACTGGAAAACGCGAAGAATTGCGGTCAGAATGATGCATTAACGCTCCCAGACGAAGGAACGTTGGAAGTGACTAAAGTTGACCAAGTTACACTATGTAGAAGTGAAATATCTGGCAAAACTGCAAAAATCACGCTGACGGAGGTCTTTTTCGCGCCACAATTGGCGAAACCCCTTATATGATTAGGGTGTCTACGCAAAAAAGGCTTTGCGTTGCAAGATAATGCGGAAAAATGGAAATAGTTTTTCGAAATCAAGTCTTGTTCAATGTTGAAGTCTATGGATCTGTATTTGTTGCCTACTTACGTGCAGATAGGACCCGCGATCACGGAAAAACGTTCTCAAGCATGGTTATGATCGTTGTGGCAGCGGATGTAGAGGGTGAAGTGCAAGAAGGAACTTTGCACCATGTCCACGACCGACTTGGACATTTGACTTACGATGAGGTTGAAGGACTAGCTCGGGACCCAAGGTCAGGCATCAGAATTACGGATTACTCGCGTCCAAACTGCCTGACCTGCGCGGAGGGCAAAGGGCACAAGTCCAAACAACCCAAAAAGGACTACGGAGGAAACGCACCAATAGATCGCGTGGGTGGGGTAATATGCAGCGGTTTAAAAGTTCCAATAACCCCACGAGATCGGCGTGGAAATATCTTTCTCGTGGTTTTCGTGGACCTTTATACCAATTATGTGCGTGTAGTTGCGGCACGTACCAAAGAACGTGCCGCAAAAATGTTTAAGCATTTTTATGCTGGTTTGAGAGGGAATTTAATTTCCGTATCCACGTCTTGCGTACAGACGGTGGGGGCAAATTCCGAAATGTGGACCTATTTTGCAGGCAAACGGGTGTGCGCAAGCAAATCACTGAGGCCGGCATCCCGGCTTGTATTGGAAAAGCCGAACGTATGAACCGGACTTTTTTTTAATATGGCCGGTGTATGAGTTTTGGATCGGGTGTACATTTAGCTTTCTGGACGGAGGCGGCTGAGTATGTCACGTACATACTCAACCGCAGTCCGACCAGGGCAAACCCTGGAAAGGTACCCCCGATTCAGATGTTGACAAATAAGCCCACAAATATTGGAGATATCGTGGATACCCGTGTATGGTATACAGGGACACACGCTCAAAGTCGCTCGCAAAACACGCGGAAAGGGGCCTAATTCTGGGCAAGAATGATGAAACAAAGGGTTATAAGGCCCTACTGCTTAAGGGCCGAGTTGTAACGACTACCCGGTAGTTTACGCAGATTGAGACGTTAGACGAAGCCGCGAACAAGCAAATAGCCAGGTTATTGGGCGACCCGGAAGAAGAAGGCACCTCAATTGAGCTACGGTCTAAGAACTTGCACCAATGCCAAATAAAAATCCTGAGCGCATCGAAAATCCTGGAAAGAGTGCCCCGAGGAAATCCGGCCGCAAGGTCAAAAAGACACCCAAAGCGGCGGACCTTTCAAAGCAAATGTCGAAGGAGAAAGCGACAAAGAGGCAAAAGGGCCCGGAAAGCGCTCCGGAAGGAGGAAATGAAGAAGGCTTACATGATGAGCTAGGAACGAATGCAGTTTTTACTGGAGGTTTACGTGAAGACAATGAAAACCTGCTATGTGCATTTGCGGTTGCAGAGTCGAGCCTCCAAAATGACTGTGCAGCAACGTCGGAACCTGACCCGACTAGTCATTCCGAGGCCCACAAAGGGCAGCTATTGAGCGAATGGAAAGCAATCGAGGATGCGGAGTTGCGAGCGCTCGAAGAATCGGGCACGAGGAAAAAATTTCGCAAGGTATAAGGAAAGAAGTCTTTACATACAAAATGGGTATATAAGACAAAGTTGAAGGCTGATGGTACTGTTGAGCAAGGCTCGTAGCACGAGGTGGCCGACAAATTTTTGGAGAGGACTATTTCTTTACGTTCTCAACCGTGATGGAATGAATATAATTATAATCATGGCAATTATCTGGAAAGTACCTGCGCGGCACGGTAATGTGCCTAGCGCATATCCCAAAGCGTCCACGAAAGAAAATTAAGAAATTCATTTGAAGGTACCGCAAGGAATGAAGGTATCCGAAGAAAAATTGGAGGGATTTGGGCGTGAAGTTGAAGAACGATGTGGTTTTAAAGTTTGAAAAAAATTATACGGTTTGAAACAAGCTGGGCGTCTCTGGTATGAATTACTACGAGACACCCTAGTGGAAATGAAGTTCATGTAGTGTTTCTGCATATTTGTTCGAAATGGTTACCGTGTTTCTATCTTGGTGGGAGTCTATGTCGATGACCTGCTAGTGACTGCCACTGATGAAAAACTTGTGGATAAATTTTTCGATGAAATGAGCGTGTTGGAGCTAAACGACCTTGGAAAGGTCAAAACGTTTTTGGGTATGCGGATCGGAGTAGATCCGATAAATGGATACTGGATTGATCAAGTGTTTACGATCGACGAAATGCTAGAAAAGCAAGACCTTAGGGATGCAAATACAATAAGACCCCCCGTCATGGAAGAAAGATGTTCCAGACAATTTAAATTCTCGTTGGACGATGGTAAATGATGAAAAAAAAACTAAACTAAGGGATTTTCAGTCGCTTGTTGGAAGTTTGTTTTGGATATCCCGATGTTCTCGTCCTACTATCGCATTCGCAGTACATAAAGCGACTAGGTGTACGCATGCGCCGACGATTCTCGATTGCAAGATGGCCAAACGCGTAGCGATGTACCTTAAGGGTACGAAGGCATTTAAGTTACGATTAAAACATGATAGTGGAGAGACTATGCCTATGCGTATAGTTAGCAATAGTAATGTCGATTTCGCGGCCGGCAAAATTGATCGGAAGAGTATTAGTGCGAATGTTGTTTTCGTGAATGGTATCGTGGCTGGCTGGAGCTGCAAAAACAGGGAGCAGTTGCACTTTCGACAGCTGAAGCAGAGTTTGTGGCTGCTGCAGTGGGCGGCAAGCAGGCACTCGGAATTAAAGAATTGTTTGGAAAGATTGGATTGAATTCACTAACGTCGGTTGTCTTGATGATAGACAATCAGGCTGCTATAAAGCAACTATTGAACGAGGCTAGTGCTGTGAGCACTAAGCATGTCGACGTGAAATTAAAGTTCATCAAGGATTATACAAGAAAAGGAAGGATGAGGCCGGAGCACGTTTCACGTGCGGACATGGTGGCCGATCTCTTAACTAAGACATTGAGTGCGGCGAGGATTGAAGAGCTGCGAAACCAAATTGATTTGATGTAAGTTTGAATTTTCTCTATTGGTTATTTTCGAATGGAGTTCAAACTGGTTGCACTCGTTGTGTAAGATGATGTGGGGTGCTATTATGTACCTGCAAGAATGCGCAAAAATACATGTCGATGCATGGAGGTCCCAAAGGTTTTGGAAGGAGTGTTGGAATTTAAAGGCATTTTTGGTGAAATGAAATTCCATGTTAAGCAAAACTACGTGGACCACTGTATGTGAAGTTTAAGTTATAAAGTACGATTTTGAATTAATAACTAAAATATATATTACTTTTCCTTTTTACATACTTACGACAAGTGGTGACTGGTGATAGTGCGGGTCTAAGCACTTCCTAACCTTAGCTTGCAGGGCTAAGCACACACTATTAAAGCGGATAAGCAAGTGTGTTAATAGTTTCTAGCCGGACTATAAACACTCGGTGCTTCATTGTTAGTACTAGCTGCTATAAGTGATTTTCTACAGATGCAGCCTTCAACTGGGTTAAAGACAGCTACGGTGACATTATCGACCTTAAGTCCCAGCAAAAGTCTACAGAGGAGGACACTTTTACTGTTCTAGGCTCATTGACAGTGGCTGTACACGTTGTCTGACGGCCTGCTACATTACAACTAGATTATCAAAAAATGCCGTTTTAATGCATTCTTGACTTAGCCATGGCGACAAAGACTTACCTATGTGAATTACGAATTATGTGAGTTGATTAGAACTGCTGAGTACAGATAAGGCTCGTCTCTCCTACGGAATAGATTAAATTCCGAACACATAGATTTGTATCAGTTCAGTATCTCATTATTGTTCTTTTTATTTACCATCTTCTCAGCTGCGCGGTTAATTCTTATGTTATACGGATATTAATCGATTGCACAGTGATTACAAACCGGCTACTGACTACTACCACCGAAGCTCTCTTATACAACGTGGGTATCCGAGTGAGGTGGTGATGCTTAAAAACGCTGATAGCACAAAAAAGAATAAGAAGAAAGCCTTCGAATTATACACAAAATGTGGTGAAGTTGGCATTCCGCCAGCTTTTATGAACGTTTGCAACATGTACACGTATGGACATGGAATTGTGAAGGTAAGCGTGATGATGATCGTTGCTTGAACCATTGCTCAAAGCGAGTCACAATTATATTCATGTGTGTATGTGACAAAACTCGAGTATATTCGACAACCTTTATGAATGGACATAGGCTCCATGGAATTACCCACTCATGACCGCAGTCAACTCGATTCTTCCCGATGTACCTATCGGTAGTTCAGTGATACTAAAACACTCACCTCTTACTCCACTTTGTGGCGATCACTATCAAAAGACATTAGAGCAAGCCGATTTTTCCGGAAAGCGTGCTTCAAGCATCGTTTTTTGAGCACGACACGGCTTCGGCGATTACAGGGACCGCTTTTGTATCAAACGGTCCTAGGGTATGTTTCTTGAGAAACAGTTGAGGCATGGGCTGGTACGGTCTCTTAGTTTAGAGGACGCCAAGCTCAGGTTACAGCGCTCTATCGACGTAGCGTTGGAGCTTGGAGGAAATGTATGTACGAGTTTCCAGTTCGTCATATTATCTTATTTGATGATATGCTGCGAGTGCAGGACGCTTGGTATGCCACAGCCAATGCAGATGTTGAAGCTACTGCAGAGGGACTAGTTGACGGTGTTTGCTACAACGCTGGTCAATCATGCAGCGGAGTGGAGAGGATTTACGTTTACGAGTCTAAGTACGACCATGTTTTGGAGAAAGCGAAGAGTTTGTTTGAGGCATATAAATTAGGTGATCCAACTGACATGAAAACGTCCATGGGTCCCATGGCCCTTCCTTCTGCACCAGAAATGCTTGATGCTCACGTGAAGGATGCTGTGGCTAAGGGTGCCGTTCAACTTACCGGTAACGGCAACGTTTTAGACGCTGCTGGAAGGGGCCGCT
Organism: Sclerospora graminicola; assembly: GCA_001887855.2. Classification (NCBI taxonomy): domain Eukaryota; phylum Oomycota; class Peronosporomycetes; order Peronosporales; family Peronosporaceae; genus Sclerospora; species Sclerospora graminicola. The sequence continues at coordinate 2,630 of MIQA02002671.1, read as the reverse complement.
TCGATTCTCCTACCTTCTTGCTAACTGCAATGGTTCCATGAATATCATGACGGAGGAATGTCTTGCAACCATTGCTGGTGGCGAGCGCGTCGCATCAGATGCCGAGGCTGTAAAGAAAATCAATGATAGCAAGTTCGCTCTGACAACGTCGATCTTTACATTGGACCGTGAGCACGCGATGTCTCTGGGCTCAAAAACAAATCAGTGCTGGTACGGTGTACATGAACCGATGCGTCCGTACCTTCCCTGGACAAGCTACGGTGACTCTAGCAAGGGTATTTGTCGCTCCAAGCATGGATCTCGTGGCGTTACGAAGCTCAAATCAGTACGTGATTGTGTCCATTCTGCAATATTGGACGATATAACACTAACAGAATTATTGACTTCCATGTCATTGCGTTCTACACCTACCGTAAATAGTTGGCGATTTCGTCGGCAATGAGCGTAAATATTGACAGTGCATTGCATGTCAACTAGTTGACTAGCGTACGACGAAAACCTTACGACTTTAAGATTTATATTATTTTAGAGAGAGAACTCCAAAGAATATACCATGGAGGCGTATCATCGTCACTAAAATACTGAAATATGATCGTTTTTATTCGTTCTGAGTCTTGGACGTCTCTTCACCTGTTTCATGGATAAAAAAAAAACCTTGTGAAATAATTCCAGCTCGCGCTCTCTGAATCGTCGGCCGTCTTCACGCTGCTGCTTTAAAAGCTTAGACAGAGAGCGGATCGCATCGTCAGAAGCCTATCGTTTAGAAAATGAAACTGCAATAGCTTCCATCCCCGCCTGCATTGCGATCAGCGCTGCGTGACTGGGATAAAGCAGTTCGAGTTCGCTCGTACAGATCCGTCGATCCATCGTCAGAGCCGGCGACGAAACGACAGCATTTAGCTGGAACCGTTTTCATCTTTGGATGACTTGCCCGTTTGCGCTTCACCAAGCCCCGGGACGACGAGACCGATCTCGAAGTCGGTGGAAGACTAGATGGTGTGGGTTTAGGAGCCGCCGTTTCGTGGATTGCTGGTTGACCGGCATCCACATCGATCGGCGGAGAAGAAGCGATAGAAAAGGTAGGCGACGTCGGACCTGATCCAAGAGACTTGCTGGATTGCGCGCCAGCTGGAACGAGGGAACTGACTAGTTCGGGGAATCCACGTAAAGCTGTCCGGAGCGACCCGGAATCAGCGTTCGGGTCAGTCCGCCTGTCCATCGTCTGGTGAGCGATCTTCTTCCAATCATCGTGGCGTTGAGTGCAGGTGCGCTCATTAATCTCCAGGGTCTCAAATTTAACCCGAGCAAGATTATGCTCGCGCCGATGATCGTCAGCTTCCTTCTGCCCTTCACGAACCGTCACTGGACACTAGAACGGTCGATGTAAGAATTGGAGAGTTGCTTCACCAAGAGTTTGACCTGCTCGTCTGTATGGCGCACCTCGATCTCCAAACGCTCCACTTCCTGAGCGGTGTGAATCTTGTCTCGGATTAACTGGTCATGGTCACGATGGTGGTCCTCGAGCAGTTGCAGGTGGTCCACCATCTCGACCATTGAATGCTTCATAGCCTCGATGCGCTCATCTGAAAACAAGGACAATGAAAGTTATATACATGCTGTGGATGAAACAGATGGGTTGAGCATACCTTGATCACGAACGGTGATAGACAACGAGCGAACCATCGACTGCAACGAGGCAACAGTGTCAGAAGGTTTCGCCGAGACACGCAAGGCAGCAAGATCAGCGGACAATTGATCTCGCTCAGCCGTTAAGTCTTCGATGCGGTTCGTCATATCTAACAGGTCACGGTCTTGGTCGGCGCGAAAGGTGGCAAGCTTGTCGTGATCTACTCGTAAGGCCGATAGTTGTTGTGCCAAGTCAGTAGAGTCGCACTCCAAACGATCTATGATGGCCAGCCGATCGAAAATTTCGGCACGAAGCGTCCGGTTGGCCTCACATAAGGAAACCAACTCAGGAATTGCGCCTTGAAGCCCCAATCGCAGTCGGCTAGTTTTCACAGGACCCAGCGAGAGTGGGCTTGTCCCCTCCACCAAACGAGCCAGTTGCTCTAGATAACCAACGCGACAGCTCGGAGGGGGCCGAGCGGAGAAACTCAGGGGCGGACGATAAGAAGCTAAAGCCGTCGTCGAAGAGATGAAGCTGGTCGTGATCGTAGTAGTCGCAGTGGTCGAGGCCGGGGAAGTTACAGGACTGGACGAGCTTGGTTCAGGAGGCGAGACGCTGGATGGAGAGCGGTCGAGGAGGCAGGAAAGGAGAGAGGATGCCGAATCGAATCGAACATGATAGCCAAGTAGAAGATTTCGAAATGGATGAGTCGAACTGCAGTCGATGCGCGGCTGCAGTTAGGCTCAGGGGTAGCTGTGGTGAAGCAATCCAACAAAAAGTTAAGAATAAGGTAGACCACACCAACCCGTTGATTGGTGGCGATGGGAACACCCATCGAGATGGGACCGTTTGATGGGTGGGACAGGCTGATTCTGTGGTGTAGTCGCTCTCAGAAATTCTTTCTGAGATGCGAAGACCCACGGGGGGCCCAGATGACTGACTGTCGCAGGGAGTACTCCGTCCATCCAGGTCTTGATCCGATCCGGCATCCGGCCGGCTGGAT
>MIQA02002669.1:0-13863 GCA_001887855.2 Sclerospora graminicola | reverse complement strand
TAGCCAGGAACTTGTGAAACTCTCGAAGATAGAACAGTCGTTCCACATCTTGGACAGTGGTCTTCTCGGCTGGTTCGATCTTCTCTTCGTCCTCCTCGAAGATCTTCGGTTTAGGTTTCACATATTTTTTTAGGTGGATCACAATGATCCGCCCCCATGTTTTTTCTGTCTTTTTCCATTTTCTTCTTATGCATAGGATCAAGGTTAACACCTCGATCCTTTCCCGGGTTATAGTTAACTTTACTATAACCCAGATCGGCCCCGATCGGGGCCATATGGGGAGTTGTTTCATCTTTAATTTCGACCTGGCACTCCACCAGACCAGGTCAACCATCGCTTCCTTTAGATATGGACAGCATCGGAGGCGATACGCCTTCCTCCAATGCACCCGAAAAATTTTCCTCCACTTTGATTTTCACATCTTTTTCATCATCAAAGGAATCACGGTGATATCCTGAGTCACCAAGTGATCCGGGCACGCGCACCATTGTGGTGGAGCCGATTTCCAAATCCATGACCGAAGTCTTGGGTGGAATCCGGATACCCACTGGTCCGGACGACCAACTATCGGAGGGGGTACTCCGTCGATCCTGATCAGCATCAGAATCAGATGAATCACCATTGTGGTGACTGATCTGATCCTCCCGGTCATCTGACCGGTCTTCATGCGCGTCAGGATCTATGTTTATCTTCATCTCACCTTGTGTACCCGTTGATCGGGGGTGGTTACACTCACTTAGGTGGACTCGGTGACGAAACGATGATCTTGATCAGGTCGGAGGGGATGACCTTCTCGAGACGGGGGGTGTCCTCGGGTGGAAATCTTCACCGGAGAACAGGTTGGGGTTGATACTTAATCAGTATCTAGGCACTGATCAGGAAAGTTCGTCTGATCAGGCCAGCCAATGAGAGAGAGATATAAGAGACCAAGAAAACGCGATCAACCACGATCTTCCACAGTAATCCACAAACGTTATCTCCACAAAACCTTTTCCAATATTATTGACGTGTTCCAAACACGTGTGCGTTGAGGGTGAGGTTCGATCACCTAAAACAAACCCGTCGGGGGTCTTCCGGTAAGCCAAAATGCGTCTAAGCGCGTCTTAACGTGGAATTAGTTGAGCAAGAGGGGACTAATCAACCCTGTGCTCCCAATGACCGCAACACGTGGCGGAGCGACTCTTTGCTTAGGGGGGAAATCAAAACCTGTTATTATATATGCAATGTCCTATACCTGTGTACCGTACACCAACTCATGCCTGACTTATACTTCGAACCTATTTACTTCGTCGCACGGTTGCGTAGCACCACCTTGCCCATCCTGGCTGCACCTTCAAGCTGATCTGTACCACTTCTGCCCTGATCACGACCCGACTCTTAGAAAGATCTTCAACCCATCCCGATCTTCGACAAACGACCTTGAAACCACTTGAGATCTGCTCTTCTAACACTTGTCCACTTCGTATCCAGCCCGACTGAACCGAGAACTTTACTTGCCTTTGCATCTGGACGCTGATCAGAGGCTGATCAGCCCTGATCACGATCGGCATAGTGATCAGCCGAGTGATCAGGTGGTGATCAGGCCGATCAGCCCTTGATCACCTCGGGAACGCTCTGGGTCATCATCATCACGACTCAATTCATCTGCTAAGCCATACTTCCGACCTCCATACCCCGTCAGGGCAACTATATCACACTGACTTCATCCGATCAGGCCTGATCGGGCCTGATCGGGGCCTTCCGCATCTTTCCTGGACGAATCCATCGGTGATCATCATTCACACAACCTGTCACTCCACATGCCCGACTTCATTCCACATCTAATCTTCATTTCTCGGACATAATCGGCCGATCAGGCCGTAACTTCGTGTCATGATCAACTTCCACCACTATATCGTTCATAGATCGGCTAAACGGCTGTCCCTGACGCGTCATGTCAACAGTTGCTCACCTCGTTTTACATCCACGGGAACTCCACTTAGTAATTGAGATGACGATCTTGATCGTGATCTCCATCGTTCCATCAGTGTCTGGGACTGGGCGTAATGACAGTACTTGGCTGATTTCTTCACCTCGTGAATACCCGTTGTCCGCCACCTTTTCATCGTAACTGTGATCGGCCTTTCCCACCCATCAACCGTCATATGTTGATGGGTGTTCCATCGTCACCAATCAACGGCCATGTGTGGTCCACTTCATTCTCAATATTTTCTGATTGCTTTACCACAATATTCCGTCCATCCGAGTCTTGATCCGATCCGGCATCCGGCCGGCTGGATCGGTCACTTCCATCACCGTTACCGTGATGACTTGGATGATCCATGTTCGAAACGCTCGCCTTGTGTACCTGTCAGTACTGGCTGTTGCGATCTCTTGATAGACCCTAGGGCGAAACGTGAAAAGTCCGTCGAACAAGGAGACGAGGGTTAGGACTAGGGGTAGCTCCTGGGCGGAAATCTTCACCAGGGAGCTCGATTGGCAATATAGTTGAAGTGTGTATACTGCGACGGCTGGACCGAGAATAATCGATCGGTCATCCAAACCAATAATAATGAAGGGCGAATCCAAATGTGTATATGAGGCAGATACAACTCCACACTCTTCCACAGAAGGCCAAAATGTTACTACTTAAATATACCGTGTTCAAAACACGGGCGACTTGAGGTGAGTATACGAAACGCCGCGACTCCCGGTCAGGGACTTCCGGTGGGTTACCTTAACCTTCCCCAGGCAAACCAATAGCAGCAAGAGGGGACCTTGTTAGCCCTCCGCTGTGAACCAATAAAAGCGACTTGTGTCTAAGAAAGCGAAACGTATACTGATTTTTATCCCAATGTCCAATACTCTTTTTTGTGTAACCTACCCCAAATAGCCCGGCTGGACAGTTATGTGTCTTACCTGAAGTAGTCCGGTTAACTCCGATCGGCTGCTCTTTTGTGTACCGGCCCGGCCGGTACATCAACCCCAGATGGTACCAACCCGGCCGGTACACCAACCCCAACTGGTACCAGCCCGGTCGGTACACCGAACCCAGCCGGATCGGCCGGACGGCCATCCATCTAAGCTCACTTGACCGCTAGAATTAGCACTTCCTTGGCAGCTCCACGTCCGACCCTGATGCCTCCTTCGTCCTCTAAGAAACTCAACCTCCTTCAAGACCCTTCGCTCATACCTTCCGACAAATCCGCCCCTCGGCTGTCCACCATCCGAGGTTGCCCGTTCGCCTAGTCCGCTAGCCCAACTACCCACGTCTTCGATCGCACTCATCTGGCCTGATTCCAGGCCTGTCGCCGTCCTGCCGCTGGTAGATACATCCGGCGGCCACCAGATCACGTCCCTTGTCGGCCGGTCCGGGCATCCAGCTAAGGACGACATTTCCACCAATCAGGTGGGGGCGTTCACTCTCATTAGTCCGTTAATTTCTGAGTCACTTCACCACAGCTGCCCCTGAGACTTGTCGCAGCCGCACTACGGTTGAGGCACGAACTCACTACATCTTTCACACTTCGACTTTTCGCTGTCCCTATGTCCGACCACGAAGGCACCCACACTGATCCACTGTCGGAACACCTACGAAGCCATCGGTAGGGTGTCCAAGCGCCCGCCCTTCTGGCCTAGAGCGTCGTCCAGGGCAGCCCGACGTGGCTACCCTGCAAGCTCAAATCGCTGCTCTGACCGCTCAAGTAGCTAACCTGGAGAAGGCTAACACCGAGTTGTCTCTGACCGCACGGCTGGCCGACCAGCAGGCAGATGAAGCCCGGGTCCGGGAGGTACAGGCTGACCTCCAATCCCAGAGCCGCATCAGTCGACTGGAAAGTGAGAAGGCCGATCTTCTTAAAGAGAGGGGCCACTTTAAACAGCTGTCGGAATCCATTGACTCGCTGCGCATCTTGTACCAAAAAGCAACGGCCGCTTTGAAAACCCAAAGTAAGTGCATCCTCGCTTGTTCGAGACCATCTCCCAGCCCACTAACTCTGTATGCGTTTTCAGAACAGAATGTCATGTGCTATCGCGTCTTGATGCTCGAGTCTTCTCACGCCTCGCGCGAGGTGACGGCGCACTACGAGAGGTACATCCTCCTCTCCCAGCAATTGGAGAGTTTGCAGGTAAAGTTGGACAATCTGGAATATCACCGGATCCGTCTCGCAAAGAAGCTGGGGAAATATCAGAAGGCGTTGTACCGGTCGGCCTCTGCATCGTCCGAGCTTCAACGCCGAGTCCAAGAGCTTGAAGCCGAATACGCCGAGGCCCAATCGAAAGTGGGTAGAGCTCGGCAGGTGTTTTCCGAACTTGCGCAGTGGCCGCACGGACTGTTTATCCTCAATAGAGGAAGGTCGATCTCGACTGATCGCGGCGGGTGCCCGGGTGGAACGTCTAATGAAGGGCCCTGCCCCCATCCGGGAGGCTATTAGACACCTCTTCGACTTAGCTTGTCCGCGGGGTCCAAATCCGACCGCTCCCGCTCCGCTACCTCTCTCGTTGGCTGCTGGTTCTGCTGCGGGCGCCCAAACATCCGGAGCAGAGGCACCTGCCCCAGCACCGATAACCGTTAGCACGGGAGGGGCTCCACATCTACAGATTTGGGAATCTTCCCGAAGCCCTAAACCGCCCCCGGTGCCAGCCAGCGAGTCGGCGGCTTAGCTCAGATGGATGGCCATCCGGCCGAGCCGGGTGGGTACAATGTACCAGCCGGACTGGTACCAGCTAGGTTTGGTGTACCGGCCGGGTTGGTATCATCTGGGGTTGGTGTACCGGCCGGGCTGGTACACAAAATCGGAGTTAACCGGGCTACTTCGGGTAAGACACATGACTGTTCAGCCGGGCTATTTGGGGTAGGTTACACAAAAGGGAGTATTGGATATAGGGATAAAAATCAGTATACGTTTCGCTTTCTTAGACACAAGTCGCTTGTTTGGTTCACAGCGGAGGGCTAACAAGGTCCCCTCTTGCTGCTATTGGTTTGCACGGGGAAGGTTAAAGTAACCCACCGGAAGTCCCCTGACCGGGAGTCGCGGCGTTTCCTACACTCACCTCAAGTCGCCCGTGTTTTGAACACGGTATTAAGTATTGGGAAGTGGTAACATTTTGCCCTTCTGTGGAAGAGTGTGGAGTTATATTTGGATTCCCCTTTACATACACGTTTGGATTTACCCTTCACTATTATTGGTTTGGCTGGCCAATCGATTCTTCTCGGTCCAGCCGTCGCAGTATACAAAGTTCAAGTATATTGCCAGTCGAGCTCCCCGGTGACGATTCCCGCCCAGGAGCTACCCCTAGTCCTAACCCTCATCTCCCTATTCGACGGATTTACACTTTTCGCCCTAGGGTCCACCAAGAGAGCAAAACCAGCCAGTACTGACGGGTACACAAGGTGAGCTTTCAACATGCAACATCCGAGTAGTCACGATCAAGCGGATGGAAGTGACCGATCCAGCCGGCCGGATGCCGGATCGGATCATGACTCGGATGGACGGAGTACCCCCTCCGACAGTCAGTCGTCTGGGCCCCCCGTGGGTGTTCGTATCTCAGGAATATTTTCTGAGAGCGACTACACCACAGCAAGCACGGCAAGGACGGCGATGCTGCAGGCGGCGGTGGTGCGCGGACCAACAAATGCTACCAGATGTGGAAACTTAAGCTTTACTTAGTATATTTAGAACTGAAAAGCGTTAGGTCCTTAGTTCGCTACCCTGTGCTACATCTAAGCCTATCCTTTCTAGAAGCTCCACGATGACGTTATCCCACTATGTCAGGTTGTGTAACCCGTTACTTCATGTAATGTCCAATATGTATTTGGTTGTGTCACCCGGGTCCGTGAGATATCAAGTCGCACGTACGCTGCGGCCTGACAATGTCCGTCCGAAAGCAGCACCGTTTTCTCTGAGTCATTGGGTAAGGAGTGCACTGCCAAGATTGAAAAGCGGACTACGCCGCCAGAAAAAATTGTTGGTATTTTCACTGCTTTCACTGATGACATGCAAAAATAAATGACACTACCATCAATACGACACCAGGAAGAAAATTGATCATAATTGTGTACGTTTGAGCCGATGCGTGCTCCTTACCGCACGCCTCCTGATCGTAACTCGCGTCATCACCCTCTAGTCATCTGTTTACTGCAGTGATCGTTACTCGCGTTATCATCAAAATTTAAGGATGGGACGTCGACTGGCAACCAGAACAACATAATTAGAAGTAGCACGCAGTTGTGAACAAAGGACCTTAATCAATACACTTAGCATGTTGCATCCAACTGAACATATACTTCTTTTGGTAACCGACGGGGAGCGAATTGTTGTACTTTGGGTGTCAAGTCGTCTTCACCAACTGGCTGATTCTGTTGTACTAAGTGAAGTGTTGTGGATGCAAAAACTACTCAAGATCGAGGAGACTGATCTCGAGGCTGGCGGTAAACGGGGTGGAGTAGACGCAGAAGCCGCTGTAGTGATGATCACGGGCTGATCGGCACCATGGGTCGGCGTGGAAGCGACGGAGAACATGGGTGATGGCGGGGCAGACTCGGGAGGTTGCGAAGGTGTTCCAGACGAAGCAAGGGAGCTGATCAGCTCAGGAATCGTTGCAAAGCCGTCCGAAGCGACTCCGAATCTGGTCCACTCTGGACCGCAATCCTTCTCAAGTCGGCGTTATGCTGGATCCAAGCGCGATCATCGAGCTCTAGGGTTTCAAGTTTAACCCGAGCAAGATTAAGATCGCGCCGACAATCTTCAGCTTCCTTCCGACTCTCGCACAACCTTTTCTGTATGTTGGCGCGGCGGAGGCGTGAATCGGAAAGCTGCTTTACCAGGAGCTGGACCTGCTCATCTGAGTAGCGCATTTCGACTTCCCGACGCTCTACGTCCTCGGCAGTGCGGATCTTGTCACGAAGCAGCTGATCATCGTCAAGACGGTGATCATCGAGCTGTTGCAGATGATCCACCATCTCGAACATTGAACCCTTCATCGCCTCGATACGTTCATCTGGAAGCAAACATGGAAAGTCATATACAAATCGCAGAAGAAACAAATTTGATAAGCATACCTTGATCGCGAACAGTAATAGTCAGCAAACTGACCAACGACTGTAGAGAGGCGGCCGTATCCGAAGGCTTGGAGAGGCGCAGAGCAGCGAGGTCAGCAGATAGCTGATCACGCTCCATCGTCAGACTCTGGACGCGGACGGTCATGTCTTGCAGATCACGGTCAAGTCTGTCGCGATCTAATCGGAGAGCCGACAGCTGGCTAGCCAGATCGGCAGAATCACGTTCCAGGGTATCGATAACGACCCGACGGTCGAATAACTCGGCATTAAGCACCCGATTGGTATAATATAGAGAAACCAACTCGGGAATTGCGCTTCGGAGTTCCAACCGTAGTCGGCAAGCTTCCATGGACCCCAACGTGAGTGGACCAGATCCCTCCACTAGACGAGCGAGCTGTTCCAAGTAACTTACAGGGCGATCTGAAGAAGGCTGAGCGGGAAGACTCCAAGGCGGACGATACAAAGTCAGGGTCGTCGTGGGACGGATGAGACTGGTCGTGATCGGTGCCGTGGTCGTGATCGGGGTGGTCGCTGGATCAGACGAGTTTGAACTGGGAGATGAGTCGGTGATCGGAAGGGCAGCCGAAGATGGCGGAGAAGGAAGAGAAGATCGTCTTGAGTCAGCCATGGTAGTCGCCAGAGAGGAAATTTGGAAATGAATGAGTCGAACTGCAGTCGTTGCGCGGCTGCAGTTAGGCTCAGGGGCGGCTGTGGTAAAGCGATCTGGAAAAATGTTGAGAATGAGGTGGACCACACATGGCCGTTGATTGGTGACGATGGAACACCCATCAACGTGAGACAGTTGATGGGTGGGAAGGGCTGATCGAGCATACGACGAAAAGGTAGTGGACAACGGGTGCTCGTGATAAAAGGAATGAGCCAAGCACAGTTACTACGCCCGGTCCCAAATACCAACGGAACAGCGAAGATCACGATCGCGATCGGGATAACGTTTATTAAGTGGAGTTAACGTGGATGTACGACAAGATCGGCAGAGACAAGTTAAGACACCGCAGCAACGATGACGTGGTACGTCAGAGACAGTTATCGGGCCGAACTATGGACAGTGCAGATGTTGAAGGTGATTTGATACGAAGTTCCGGCCCGATCGGCCAAGCCAACCCATTATGCCCCAAAATACGAAGATCAGATGTGGAATGATATGGAGCATGTGGAATGGCGAGTCGTGCGAGTGATGTCAAGTCAAGGAAAGTGATGATGACCGATGGATTTGTCCAGGGATGACGTGAGAAGGCCCGATCAGGCCCGATCAGCTGAAATCGATGTGATATGGTTGCCCCGACAGGATATGAAGGTCGGAAGTATGGCTGAGCGGGCGAATAAAGTCGTTGTGATGGTGATCCAGAGAGTTTCCGAAGTGATCAAGGGCTGATCGCCCTGATCACTGCCCGATCACTCGGCTGATCGCTATGCCGATCGTGATCGGGGCTGATCAGCCTCAAACCGGCGTCCAGACGCGAAGGCAGGTGGTGTTCTCAGTTAAGTCGGGCTGGATATGAAGTGATCAAGTGTCAGAAGGGCAGCTCTGAAGTGGTTTCCAAGTTGTATATCGAAGATCGGGATGTTTGAAGATCGTTATAGAAGTCCGGCCGTGATCAGGGCAGAAGTGGTACAGATCAGCTTGAAGGCGCAGCCAGGATGGGTAAGGTGGTGCTATACAACCGTGCGACGAAGTGAACAGGGTCGAAGTATAAATCAGGCATGAGTTGGTGTATGGTACACTAGTTATAGGACATTGCATATTATAATAACAGGTTTTGATTTTCCCCCTAAGCAAAGAGTCGCTCCGCCACGTGTTGCGGTCATTGGGGGCACAAGGTTAACTAGTTCCCTCTTGCTCAACTAATTCCCGGTTAAGAGGCGCTTAGACGCATTTTGGCTTACCCGAAGACCCCCGACGGGTTTGTTTAGGTGATCAAACCTCACCCTCAACGCACACGTGTTTGGAACACGTCATTAATATTGGAAAGGTTTTGTGGAAATAACGTCTGTGGATTACTGTGGAAGATCGTGGTTTGATCGCGTTTTCTTGGTTTCTTATTATCTCTTTCTTATTGGCTGGCCTGGTCGGACGAACTTTCCCGATCAGTGCCTAGATACGGATTAAATATCGACCCCAACCCGTTCTCCGGTGAAGATTTCCTCCCGAGGACACCCCCCGTCTCGAGAAGGTCATCCCCTCCGACGTGATCAAGATCATCGTTTTCGTCACCGAGTCCACCTGAGTGAGTGTAACCACCCCCGATCAACGGGTACACAAGGTGAGATGAAGTTGAACATAGATCCTGACGCGCATGACGACCGGTCAGATGACCGGGAGGACCAGATCAGTTACCATAATGGTGATTCATCTGATTCTGATGCCGATCCGGATCAACGGAGTACCCCCTCCGATAGTTGGTCGTCCAGGCCAGTGGGTATCCGGATTCCACCCAAGACTTTGGTCATAGATTTGGAAATCGGCTCCACCACACTTGGCAAAATATGGAACTTATCGATCAGCGTGGTCAAGATTTTCTGGAGTCAACCCAAAGTCGATCCAGAGGTTGGAGGCAAGCCCGAAGGACCTTGGAGCCCTTAACAATCTACCCTTTCCAAGATCACTAAGGGGTCATGATGTCTTTTTCTCGGTAGCCTGAACTACTATAGCTGATTCATTGAAGATTTTTTTTTTCAGTATCCGCTCTATTATACTAAATTAGAAGAGGTGGATTATCACAAGTTACGTCAACGTGATCGATTGGAAACGACGCCGACCAAAGTCGGCCGGACTTTATCTGGATCGGAAAATCACATGACGTGTCATGGTTGCATTTAGTATGTTGAAAGCGAAGATGGTTTCGACACTGGTCTTAAAACATTTTGACCCGGAGAAAATCCCAGTAGTGATTTTGCGTGCGAGCAAATGGGCAATATCAGCTGCCCTATTTCAAGATCATAATGGAGTGTACTGTCCGCTTACGTTCACAAGTCAGACTTTGAAGCCGAATGAGGTCAACTATGGTATGGTAGATAAAGAAGTATTAACATTGTTACGTATATTGGATGCTTTGGCTCCTCATTATTATCTTGTGTTCGCCGAAAGTTGAGATAGGCGAAGAGTTAGGCGAGGCTGGCCGACTTCAATTAATTTACCCACAGGACCACTGGGAGTCCGTCAGGTGGAGTGCTGGGACACCAAGGTATGTAACGGGAAAGAGTCCAAAGACAGGACAATAGTGGACATTTAGACAGCGGGACGATGGAATTTACTGGGATGAGATAGAGCAGACACCGGGGCTCCAAAACAAGAACTGCTTCGAAGGCGAAGACGTGGGACATCAACGGACGACAGGGCTAGTTTTTGTGGCGCATCCAAGTTTGCATAATTACCCCTGGACAATGCAGGAAGGGGTAAAATTTCGTTCGGTGAAAAGTTGGCTAAGAAGAACGTTTAGAAGAGTGTACTTTCGGGCATTGACTACTGCCTTAGCACGAGTGCGGGAAAGGTGAAAAAAAGGAGAGACGAGTCCGGATGGAACCTCAACGTGCAGGAGCAGTCACCAACAGAGCTTTGGCAACATGATAATATGCTTTCTTACTACCAATTATGGAGCATTTACAGAGCAGCGACGTTCCAACTTAATGTCTATTACGATGGATACAATTCGCAAGGAGGGTGTGTACTGGATGACCAGTGTCAAACACCCGGGATAGGGGTCACACATATTGTGTGGGGGTGCAGTCGGGCCAAGCAAATTTGGTCGAGGCTATTAACCTGCTGGAATGGTCGAAGCATAGATGCAGCTGCTCTAGAACAATACCGAAGGTGTATCGCGAGGAGACGAGCGCCAGAGATGTCGGAGGTGCTACGAAATCGATTGAAAGTACGGTGTGGGAAACAAGCAGCGGAGTTCAAGACGGCTTTAGACCGCGTGTGGAGGGGAATTTGTTCGTTAGGAGTAACGTGGTTATGGATATGTCGAAATGAATCGGTGCACAAAGGAGTCCGGAGAAGTGCGCATGAACAGTTACAGATGATATGGTCCAAAATAATGAAGCAGTTATTTGCAGTGGCCTACTACGAACGCAGCCGCGCCGCGACAAGACTGCGGGGGATACGACTTCAGATCGGACTGGAATGTTTGCAAGAAGAAGTCCTTGACGGGTCAAGTGAGAAACGCATGGAGACTTTACCAAATATTATAGGAAGAGAGTTCATCAGAGCCAGCGCAGGGATTAGATATTGCTCTAAGTGAATTTATTGTAGCTAATAGTTAAGTACTAAATAGACTGCGATTGAACAACAACGTATATTCGATGCTTTTTATACCCTACTAGTGATCAGACCGATTTATGTACTTTTTAAACGGTCCACCCTGGCTTGGCTATTATCGTCGATTCGAATTGATGGAAGACTGGGGCGATGGTCGGCATTGCTATCGCAATGGTCCTTGAAAATCATTAAATGTACCAGGAGCGAGGAAGAAATTCTCGGCACCTGAAGGCCAGCATAACTCCCCGATCAGAAGTCGATAAAGCCCTGATCGAAGTTGCCCCACGGAAACAACCAAGAGAATCGATCACGAATCCTCCACCGGTTGTAGGTTCGGATGAGACCTAGTCGTCATAAGTTTCGATGGATCGGCGAGTGTTAAAAAAAGGTGGTGGGTCATATAGCTCTTTTTTGTGGAAATTACCCAAATGGACCATCTTATCTGCCGGTTCGGATTACACGCAAGTATCACGGTCAACGAAGCCGAGTACCGTGGTTTGCTAATGGGGTTGGATCTCTTTAACGCACAAAGAAAGGGAAGAATAATCATTTGTGGAGATTCAAATCTTGTGATCCGGCAAATTACTGGAGAAATCGATTGAAAGGTGCCCCGTCTGAAGTTGTTAAGCGACCGTGTTATGAAGATCTTACTAGGATCGCTTGCATATGCCGATCCTTTGGAAACGATGGCTATGCGTCATCGGGTCGGTGCTTACCGGTGAAATTGGATAAATTGGTCGAGGTTAATAGATTGCCCGGGCCGATCCGCTCGGTTGATAAGGAAATGGCAGCACAAGTAACGATAATGACTAGATCGATAACTAGATCAGTACCCCGCAGACCGATTCCACAAGAAAGTTTAAATAAAGGGATAGTTCAGCAACTTTGGATCGAAATGATCCTTAAAGCCCAGGACGAAGAAAAGCGGATCGTGGATTTAAAATCTTTCTTACGTGGTGATTTGGAAAAGTTGAGTCAGAATGAAGCGTAGAATTGTATTAAAGGTGCACCGAACTATGAAGTGATGAAAATAGCCTCCTTTTCTATTATTACCACACCGTCTGAGCAGACGTCGATATTGATCGAACGGCTAAGTTAGTTGTCACTGAAACCCTGCAAACCGTGATTTTGCATCACTATCATGTTAGTTTGGGGGTGGTCAGCAAGGTGTCGGTCGACATATCATAAAATCGACAAACATTTCATTGGAGAGGTTTGTACCGGCGTGTCCAAAAGTTTGTTGGAACTTGTACGGATTGTGAAACCGGGAAGGGTATGTCCACTTTACGAGACAGATCATCTAAAATATTCAAGCGACCTACCCCTTTCAAGTAATAGCGATGAATCATGCCGAAGCTATTCAAGGGTAACTTTAAACTACTGATCCGGACCGATCTTTTCACCAGTCTGGTGATCGCCAAAGCTTGGTCTACTCAAACAGCCCAAGCAGTCACCAAAAGTTATGAAGAATGTGTTTTCAGGTGATTTGAAGCAAGTGAAATGATTCGATATGATCGTAAACCAGGTTTTCTGGCTGAAGGCTTCCGATCGTTTAACCAGATGCTCGGTCAGAGACAAAAAACGGCAATGGCTTATCGGCCACACATGACTGGTAAAGGTGAACGAATGGTACAAACGTTGACAAGGGCAAAAAAATGTATGTCGCTCATCCGGCTCGGCAGCACTGGGATGATTATGCAGAAAGATTGGTATACGCGTTGAATTCTTTATTCGACCTGGTTAGAGGAGACACTCCATTTAATCTGGCTAACGGTTGGGATCAACGATCGACAATCGAAGCTGCGATTCCGGTGGATAGCACCAGAAGTCGTAATTGCAAAGCCCGCCGATGGCGTACGTCACTATCAACATGCGCGAGAGCAGGTTAATAGACGACTTCTGAGAGCATTTCAGGAAAGAGCCGACCGGAACAATGACCAGGCCAATTCACATAGCATTGAACCGGGAGCAAAGGTCTGGCTCTATCTGGATCGGGTGAAAGAAGGGTATGTCAAGAAATTAGCTCACTTGTGGCATGGACCGTTTCGTGTTTCCGGGTTGATTGGTAATCATGCTGCCCGGCTGATTAGTGCAGGCAAAGATGATGGAGTGTTCCTAATTTTCCACCTGTCAAAGTTGCAGCTGGTCAGGGAATACCCCAATCGCTCAAAAACCAGGTGTTCAGCCGAAGATCAGCCAAGATTTGATTTTGATGAGACCCTTTTGCCGAAGGATAGATGGGAGAGGCCGCTCGATCAAGATGAATTTGAAGTTGAGAAGATCATGGATACCTGATCGAGTAAGAAGTCCCGATATGGCCGGACCCATCGCGAATTTCTGGTCTGTTGGAAATGTTACGATGACCCGACTTGGGTCGATGAACGGGATCTCAGATGGGAAGCATTGTTACGAGAATTTGAACGTGAGCGTGTGAGACGCAACGGATTCGAAGTTATGCAGACTCATGAAGAGTTTGACCGGGAATCATAATAGTCCGGTTCAAATGGATCTACTAACCGACCTACGGGACTGATCCGACCGAAGTCGA
>MIQA02002668.1:0-18399 GCA_001887855.2 Sclerospora graminicola | reverse complement strand
AAATCAGTATACGTTTCGCTTTCTTAGACACAAGTCGCTTTATTGGTTCACAGCAGAGGGCTAACAAGGTCCCCTCTTGCTGTTATTGGTTTGCCCGGGGAAGGTTAAGTTAACCCACCGGAAGTCCCCTGACCGGGAGTCGCGGCGACTTCGTATACTCACCTCAAGTCGCCCGTGTTTTGAACACGGTATCAAGTATTGGGAAGTGGTGACATTTGGCCTTCTGTGGATACACATTTTGATTCGCCCTTCATTGTTATTGGTTTAGCTGGCCGATCGATTATTCTCGGTCCAGCCGGTACTATACAAACTTCAAGTGTCCTATTGGTTTAGCTGGCCGATCGACTATTCTCGGCCCAGCAGGCACTATACAAAGTTCAAGTATATTACCCAACGAGCTCCCCGGTGACGATTTCCGCCCAGGAGCTACCCCTAGTCCTACACTTCATCTCCCTATTGGACGGATTTACACTTTTCGCCCTAGGGTCCATCAAGAGAGCTAACCACCCAGTACTGACGGGTACACAAGGTGAGCTTTTAACATGCAACATTCGAGCAGTCGCGATCAAGCGGATGGAAGCGACCGATCCAGCCGGCCTCAAGCCGGATCGGATCATGACTCGGATGGACGGAGTACCCCCTCCGGTAGTCAGTCGTCTGGGACCCCCGTGGGTGTTCGCATCTCAGGAAGATTTTCTGAGAGCGACTACACCACACGTACGTTCGAGCTTTCTCGTTATTCTTTTCAACCTTTTTAACAAATGATGTCGATACTATGAGCAGAATCTAAAATGTGTTCGGGCACGACGAGAATTAAAGCAAGTTCTTTGACATTTGTTTCATCGACTAAATGTACCGACTTTATAGTGGTTGCATTCGCTACGACGTCGATTCTAGAAGTTTGATAAAAAAAAGTGCATGGCGAATTGAAAGCGACACTTCCAGCTGAAAGTAAATTGAAATGGTTTTGTGTTTATCGGTTGAAATGATATTTAAACCACATTTGAAGGATTTCTACGCGTTAATAAAAGGCCGATCGCCACGGAAGAAGAAGCACATGCCGCGTTAGAAACGCTCGAGAATGTCGGACACGTGAGCGTCACGAAACAAACGCAGGGAATGATTGGCTCTTGTACGTGGGCAACTGAGTTTCTGGAACTATTAGCAACATCAACGTGTGTCAAGCTGTGATGGAGACTGTACGTACGACATTTGGACCGCGCGGTATGGACAAATTGATTCATGCCAATGGAAAAGCTACCATTTCGAATGATGGTGCCACTATTATGGAATTTGCTTGATGTTGTACCTCTAGCAGCCAAGACGCTTGTAGATATTTCACTCTCGCAGGATGCTGAAGTGGGTGACGGCACGACGTCTGTCGTGCTACGGTGCGGAGTTTATGCGTCAAGGGAAACCATTTATTGAAGAAAATATACACCCGCAAATGGTAGCTTCCGCAAGGCAGGACAGCTGGCGTCGCAAAAAAAAATGAGATTGAAATCCGTGAACCGATTTTTTTTCAGACAAAGTGGGTCGACGTCAAATGCTCGAGCGTGTCTGCTCTCAATTCGAAGCTCATCTCGCGTCATAAACAAATCTTCTCTCCAATGGTTGAAAGGATTTCGATCTAAAGTTTTTTTATTCACTGACCTATTGTTTTTATCCGTCTGCTGACGTAGATTGTCGATGGAGTATTAAGCTTAGACGAAGGACTGGATATTAGCATGGTCGGCGTGAAGAAAGTACCGGGTGGTTCGGTGACTGACTCGTTCTTAGTGAAAGGCGTCACGTTTAAGAAAACTATCTCGTACGCTGGTTTTGTACTGCAACCCAAGACGTTTGTGAACCTAAAATTTTTGTTGCTGAACGTGGAATTGGAGCTCAAGTCGGAGAAGGAGAACGCTGAGGTGCGCTTGGATGATCTTACTATTTACCAGTCCATCGTGGATGCTGAGTTGGATATTATCTTTATCTATGAAAAGCTGGAATTGTGTGTCAAAAGCGGCGCCCAAATTATCCTCTCCAAGCTGCCTGTTGGTGATCTGGCTACGCCGTACTTCGCTGATCGCGGTCTCTTTTGTGCTGGACGTGTCACCCAAGACGACATGGATCGTACACAGCGTGCTACGGACCGGAGGAAGGCAAGTGGTTTGGTGCTGACATCACCACGTGTGGCATACGAGTCGCACGTGTTAGAACCAGCAGCGAACAAGATTAACTCAATTGCCGAAGGACTATCTTAAAATTTCGGATTTGTCTCCGGCGTACGCACACGACCAAATGTCCACCAGTACCCGTTGGGGTATGAAGATAACGAGCACTAGGAGGTGCTTCCGGAAATACATTAGTGTCATTGTGTTGGCTTGCTGACTCATCCATAGCACTTGAAAATGATGCACATTCAGCCCGTAACGTTCCCAGTTTTGCCAAATGGCTGCTCCCAACCAAGTGCATGGGCATTGTTGCTTCGTGCACTTCGGCACGTGTATGTCTATTCAACTCAGACGAAGACGTAGTTGCAATCTCCCATCCTATTAGAAGGGGCGGGATACCATCTCGAAAGATTATTCATTCGTAAAGTAATTCGGAGGATTCACTGAGATAAAAATGACCATCATTCCTTAACGATGAATATCATTGGCTGAAACCTTGGCAAGAGAGAATCTATGCTCAAAAAACCTTGGCCACGAAAACGCCCATTTCACACGCCCTTGGACATCGTGGGACAAAACAGATTAATGGAGCACATAGAGCAGGCAAAGCCGTTTCTAAAAATCTGGTTTTTGTGTAATATCGCCAAAAAGCCAGAGATTTAGGAAGGTTTTTAACGGGGGCAAAAAATGAAGGCTATAAAAAGCTCGGTTTTGTCTTAGAAAATGTCCGATTAGCATTGCAAAAAATACGACGATGATGTCGCGTGTTTTAGCTACATTTCAATCCAACTTTCGCGTTAAACGATAGAGGGGTTGGAGAATGGCACCAATTTTTAGTAGTGCACATTCTCCGCCCGAACAGAGGAAGTACTCCCTTTTGTGTTACCTACCCCAAATAGCCCGGCTGACCAGTCGTGTGCCTTACCCGAAGTACCCCGGTTAACTCCGATTTTTTGTGTACCCGCCTGGCCGGTACACCAACCCCAGATGGTACCAACCCGTCCGGTACACCGAACCCAGCTGGTACCAGTCCGGCTGGTACATTGTACCCGGCCGCCTCGGCCGGATTGCCATCCATCCGAGCTCCCTAGCCGCTGGCGCTAGCAATTCCTGGGCAGCTTCTCATCCGATCCCGGTGCCTCCTTCATCCACTAGAACACTCATCTTCCTTCAGGCTCCCTTCACACATACCTTCCAAACAATCCGCCACCAATCCGCCCCTTGGTCCGTGGTCTGCTCGTCCGCTTAGCCTGCTAGCCCAACTGTTCATGTCTTCTATCACGTTCGTCCGGCCTGATCCCAGGCCTGGCGCCGTCCGGCCGTTCGTAGGTGCGTCCGGCGGCTCTCAGATCGCGTCCTCCATTGACCAGTCCGGGCATCCAGCTAAGGGCGACATTTCAACCAATCAGGTGAGGGCATCCATCATCATTAGTCCGTTAATTTCTGGAACACTTCACCACAGCCGCCCCTGAGCCTTGTCGCAGCCGCACAACGGTTGAGGCACGAGCTCACCACATCTCTCACACTTTGATTTTCACCGTCCCTATGTCCGACCGTGACAGCACCCCCATCGATCCCCTGCCGGGCCACTCCCCGACCACTACGCAGCCATCGGCCGTAGGCCCAGATGCCCATCCGGTCGGCCTAGAGCGTCATCCAGGGCAGCCCGACGTGGCTGTCCTGCAAACTCAAATTGCGGCTCTAAGCACGCAAGTGGCTAGCCTAGAGAAGGCCAACACCGAGTTGGCTGTGACCGCACGGTTGGCTAGTCAGCAAGCAAATGAAGCCCGGGTCCGGGAGGTACTGGCTACCTTCCAATCCCGAGACCGCATCAGTCGACTGGAAAATGAGAAGACTGACCTTCTCAAAGCGAGAGATCACTTCCAACAGCTGTCGGACTCACAGCGCATCTTGAACCAGAAGGCCATGGCCGCCTTGAAAATCCAGAGTAAGTACATTTTCGCCTGTTCAGGGCCGTCTCCCAACTTGCTCACTCTGTGTGTGTCCTCAGAACAAAATGTCACGTGTTTCCGCGTCTTGATGGTCGAGTCCTCTCAAGCCGCGCGCGAGTTGGCGACGCGCTACGATAGCTACATTAAACTCTCTCAACAATTGGAGAGTTCGCAAATAGAGCTGGGCAATTTGAAGTTTCGCCGGATCCGGCAGCTAACGATGTATCAGAAGACGCTGTACCAGTCGGCCTCTGTATCGCCTGAGCTCCAGCGCCGAATTCAGGAGCTCGACGCCGCGTACACCGAGACCCAATCGGGTGTGGGTGAAGCCCGGGAGGTGTTTTCCCAGCTTGCGGAGGAGCGCGCGGACTGCCTGTCTTCCATAAAGGAAGGTCGAGCTCGGCTAGCCGCGTCGGGTACCCGGGTGGAGCGTCTAATGAAGGGCCCTGCCCCTATCCGGGAGGCTTTTAGGCACCTCCTCGACTTAGCTTGTCCGCGGGATCCTGATCCGGCCGCTTCCACTGCGCCACTTCTCCCGTCAGCCGCTGGTTCTACTGAGGGCGTCCGGACATCCAGAGCGGAGGCGTCCGCCCCAGAATCGGTGACCGGTAGCACGGGAAAGGCTCCTCGTCTACGGATTTGGGATACTTCTCGAAACCCTAACCCGCCACCAGTGCCAGCCGGCGAGTCGGCGGCTTCTCTATCGTCCCCTGAAGATCTTCCTGCACATAAGAAAAAACGTCGGTCCAGCCGGGCTGCGTCGCTCCGCGCCCCCGTGGAAACCAAACGGTCCGCCGCGCCGGCGAGCGCGTCTCTAGATCATGGAGACAACGGACCGGGTCCCAACCCCACTTCGATCCCAGCCCCGCCGGCTTCTGGAAATTTTTCCCATCGTCCTCGCGTTACAAGTTCTTCGTCTAAAGCTTCGTCTGCCCCGGCTCTCCTTAGAGTCTCCCCATGACCCTCAAGGCTTCTCCTGATGGATAGGGAGCGCCCGACCTGCCGGAGATAGACTCTGATGAGGTCACCACTGAGGATCTCGAGGAGTTACCTTCCCTGGACCCCTTCGACGAGAACGAATCCAAGGAGTCCTCAGAGGAGTCTCCCCCGTTGTGGATTCCCCGCCGGAAGGTCATGACGGCCTCCGAACTGGCCGCGGCTCTTCCCTGGTCAAAGGCGCAGTTGGAAGGCTTGCGTATCCAAGAACCCACTGGTGCCCTTGTCACCCGGGCATTGACTTGCCCGCCGTTGTGGATATTTCCACCGGCTCCCGCTATGCCCAAGGACACGGACTGGGATGTCAAGCTAGTGGCGATCGAACCGCTGGACGCGATCTTATCCTGCAAACCCTGGGCCGTACTGGCGACAAAGATGCCAGACATGGGTCTACCCCATGTCGGCTGGTTCGCGGATTTTCGGGAAGTCTATAAGGGGTACCTCTCTCGGCATAGGCAAGCCATCTGGGAGTCTACCCATCATCTCTTCATTTCCGTTGCCGCCGGGCGTGAGTCCCCCGAGCTAGCCAAATACCGAGCCGACCGCAAGAACCGTCGAAACCGCGCGACTGAGGGCTGGACAAAGCTCTGCAACTTCGTTGTTGCCGGAATCCAGCGCGGCCACTGCGACTTGGACATTTTTCTCCACCCTATCATGCTACATCTGGCCAACCGCCGGGTGGAGAAAAGCGGAAATTCGGCCGAAAGCGGGACTTGGTATCCAGGATTGGGTCGGCGTCAGGCTACCACTCTCCAAGCTTCGCTCGATGAGCTCGACCAACAGGATCCGTGGCGCAACCAGTACCGGCAGGACCCCGATCGCCACCCTGGCCTCCGCGTGCCCCGACTCCGGAACAAGTTCTGCTGAGCTTCGCCAGGGGTGATTCATGAGGCTAGCCTTGCCTATTCCTATCTTCTTCATTCATTAATGGCTATTGGCCTCGATAATACATTTTTCTTTCCATTTTCCACGTAGTAACCACTTGTTCATCTTTCTCATCCGACATCTCTCCATCCGGCACCATAATGACTCGAAGATCACTCCAACACCCGACCCATCCGGCACCATACTGATTCGAAGATTACTCCAACACCCGATCCGTCCGGCACCATACTGACTCGAAGTTTACTCCAACACCCGATCCATCCGGCACCATACTGACCCGAAGATTACTCCGACACCCGATCGGCCCACTTCTGACCAGACTAGTTTCCATCCGCCGATTGCTCGGCTGACTTGTGTCAATTGATCCGGCCGTGCCTGCTGCCCGGGAGCCGGACGGACTAATTCTCTGACTCCGCCTCACCTTCTTCATGGGTCTGCATGACCCCGAAGCGGTTTCGGCTCGCCCGCCGGCGATCGAATTCTCTCATTAAAGCTCCACAATTTAAATCCAGTTCGTCCACCCACGACCGCTCCTCGCAATTTTTCCACTGCACGAGAAACTCTCTGTGGATCCGCCCAACCCGGGTTTTCCGTCCATTCCGAACGTCCAAAATTTCTTCTACTTCGTACTCATCCGGGTCTAACGGCTTGTCCCAGCTGTCCTCCGGCAGTAGGGCTTCATCGAAATCTAGCCGGTCGCTCTTCACCGTAAGGCGTGTATTCGGGCGGTCCGGGAAATGCTTAACCAACTTCAACTTGGAAACATGCACTATCGGGAAAACGCTATATTCCGTGCCTGCCGTGACCAGCTTAACTGCATGATCCCCGACCAGTTCTGCTACTCGGAAGGGGCCATGCCACATATGCGCCAACTTCCGTGCATAGCCCTCCTTGACCCGATCCAGATACAGCCATACCCGGGAGCCGGGCTCTATGCCGTGTTCCCTGGCTCGGTCGTTGTTCTGATCGGCGCGGTCCTTGATTGCTTGTCGGAGGCGTTCGTTTACTTGTTCCCTCGCCAGTGAATAGTGGCGTTGCACTCCCATCCTCCAGCGGCGGGCGTCTCTGTCACGGCTTCTGGTGCACCCTATTGGTATGACGGCTTCCAAAGTGGATCGGGGATCCCATCCGTAAGCAAAATAGAAAGGGGTGTTGCCCCTTACCCGATCGTGCGACGAATTGAGAGCGAAAACCAGTCTCTCCGCATATTCGTCCCAGTCGCACTGATCCGCCTCCACCACATACATCTTGAGGGCTCTGGTTAGAGTCTGAACCATCCTTTCGGCCTTTCCGTTTGCCTGCGGGCGGTGAGCCATAGTTGCGCTCTGTTTCTGTCCTAAGATCTTGTTGAAAGCTCGGAATACGTCCGCCATAAATCCGGGCTCCTTATCGTGCCGGATGACCTCGCTCGCCCCGAACCGCCTGAACACACATTCCTCGTAGCTTTGCGCAACCTGTTGGGCGGTACGGGTGGAACTGGCCTTTGCTATGACCAGCCCGGTAAACAAATCCGTCCAGATCAGCAGCTCTGTATACCCATTTCGAGATTTGGGTAAGGACGGGATATGATCCATCGCAATGACTTGAAAAGGGTAGGTAGCTTGTATATTCCCCGGCGACCGCCCTCTGATGGTCGGCCGGCCTTTCCCTGTTTCACAGTCCGGGCAACTTCCCACATAGGCTTGTACGCTACGGTAGAGCCCCCGCCAGTGGAAATGTGCCTTAATCTTGTGATATGTCCGGCCGATGCCCTGATGTCCTCCTTCTAAGCTCACGTGATAATGATGGAGGATATCCGGCTGTAGGGTAGTGGGTACGACTAGCCGAGCGGATCTATCTCTCTCGATCTCCGGCTGGTCAGCGTCCCGGTAGAAAAACAGTAGCCCGTTTTCATCCACTTCGTAATCCGGGGCCAGCTTGAAGCATTCTTTAGCTTGTTCGGCTGTCAGTTTATCCACGTCCCCGTTAAGGTATGCCTTGAGATCCACTATCCACTCTTCCTCGTCCTGCGCTTGGAGAATCCGCTCTGCTCGTAACTGTTGAACTATCCCTTCGTTCATTGCTTCTGGGGATAGTGAGCCAGCGGCTGAAGAACGGCGCTTCTGCGATCGGGTGACGGCGCTCACCTGGATTACCTCTTCCGTGTTGGCCGGATGGATGATTTCGGGCAGCCGATTGATCTCCGTCAAATCTGATAACAGAGCTGGATCGGAAACCGTTACCCCCACGTTGTCACGCATGGCCAGCGTAGCCAAGTGATCTGCGCTCTTATTCCAGTCCCGTTTGACATGTATCAGCTCGTGTTCTGGCCATCTCCGCAGGGCGGACATAACCCGATCGTTCAACAATCTCAGCCGGGGTGCCTTGCAATCTATCTCTCCTGTGATTTGCCGGATCACCAGATTGGAATCACCACATATGATGATCCGCCCCTGTGTCCGGCCAGCCAGCAGATCTAGGCAAAGTAAAAGCCCTCTGTACTCCGCTTCGTTCACAGTTATGCCAGGCGTGAAATCCGAGGCGGCCGTGACCACTTTCCATTCGGGCAACTTCCACACAATAGCACTATAGGCCCCGACCCCCTTCTTTACACTCGCCGACCCGTCAAAACTCAAAACCATTAGTTCCTCCGTGGGTCCCACTGTTGGCGGTGGTAATACGATGGTTTGTCGAGGCTGCTTCCGAGGCGCGATCGCTATCAGTGCTTCCTCCACTTCTGCCCTTGGGGTAATGCTGGCAGCCAGTGTGCCCAGTATTTCCTCTTCTCCTTTAGTACACTTAATCACTTCGAGGGACCACTGAGACAGCAGAGCCGCCCATCTCCCCAGCCGGCCGTCAATTCCATTCGCCGTCAGGAGCCATGATAGGGTCGACCGTCTAGATAGTACTTTGATAGGCCGAGACACCAACATAGTATAACACACATCCTGGATCCGCAATAGGGCCAACTTTATCCACTAATCTGTAATTGACTTCATTAGCCTTCAGGGTCCGGCTGGTGAAGGTCACGGGACAGTACACTCCGTCATGATCTTGCACGAGAGCGGCCGAGATGGCCCATTTGTTAGCGTAGATGATGACAACCGGGGTCTTATTAACATCGACATGTTTCAGGACCGGTGTAGTCGCCATCTTCGCCTTTTAACATACCAAAGGCCACCATCGCTCGAGTCATGTGGTCGTCCGGGCCAGCCGCGCAGGGATCCGGCAGCCGGCCGCCTATCGGGGCAGAGAAGGGCGCCTTCTCATTGGCCGAAATAGCTGACAAGGGCGGCATCCCATTGGCTGATATTGCCGGCCCGGCTCGCGTTTCCGCTTGCCTATCCTGCTCTCTCAGCTTGTGGTAATCCACCTCCCGTAATTCATACAAAACCGCCGCATAGACTGCGAAATCCTCAATGAACCGACTGTAATAATTCAGGCTGCCCAAAAAGGATTGCATAGCCTTTAGGGATCGCGGGAAAGGCAGATTACTCAAGGACTCCAAATCTTTCGGATTAGCTTCCAATCCGGCAATCGAAACCTGATGGCCCAAATAGGTCACCTTAGTCTTTCCCCAGAAACTCTTAACCACACTAATCGAAAGATTCCACTTTTCACACGTAATCATCAACTTCTCCACTTTGTCACACAGTAAATCCCAGGTAGTTGCCGTAACGAGAATGTCATCAATGTAAGACCGCCGCCCCAAAACTGAAGGTTTTGGGTCGGGGTCCGGGTCGCCTTCGGTGAACACATCTCCGACCAAAGCCGGATCTTGATCCGCCTTGATCTTGAAGTGTCCATACAGCGCGTTATCTATCAGCCGTTGATAGATCTGCGGGGCATTCTTCAGACCGAACGGCATCCGGTTCCACTCGAACAACCCGAAGGGCGTCACGAACGCAGAGATCTCCCGTGCACGATCGGTCATAAAGACCACCCAGAATCCACTGGCCATGTCCAATGAGCAATACCACAAAACTTTATCCAAATCCTCCAGCAGGTCGTTTATCAACGGCATCGGGTAAACCATCAGCTTAGTCAGCCGGTTCACCAGCCGGTAGTCAATACACAGCCTTATATCCACCCCATTCTTCTTGATAATAATTACAATGGGCGAAGCCCAGGGCGAGGTGGACGGCTGAATTATCTTGGTGGCCAGCAAACCCTTGATAAGCTCTGACAGCTTTTCCCGATACTGGGGGGCGACTCTTCGGCATCTTTGTGCGACCGGCTTGGTGCCTCCCACATTAATGTCGCATACCGCCCCATGGGCGGCCGGAGGAAGTGCGTTTCCTGGTCCGATCAGCAGATGTCGTCTTTTCCATATAATATCCTTCAATCTGCCGATCTCTTCCGGGGTGTTTACATCCGGGTCTTCCACTTGTAGATCGTCAATAGTGACCGCTGGGGGACAGGGAGTTACCTCAGGTAGCACCGCCATCTGATCCTCCATGCCTTCAACATATAGCTCGCCCCTTCATGAATGCAGACTTGGTCAGCTTCGACTACTTCGGGATCTTGATCGGCCGGGGTCGATCCTCCTTCGGCTATTTCCGAATTTCGATCGGCCGGCTGGGTCGATCCGCCTTCATCTCGGTTATCACACCATCCGCCATCGGGGTTGTCCTCATATGTAACTTTGCTTTGTCCTTTCTCCCGATTCCGTCGTTCGTCCGTCTTCCTCTGGGTGGGCAAAACCAGTTCCGCGATCGGGGCATAGTCTCGGCCAATACGTTCAGCCGGATCCGGCGACGGCCGGCTCCGCGTCAATATTTTAGAAGGGGTCCGGTACTCGGGTTTAGTCACCATCGGCGTCTGGTCCTCTTCTAATTCTTCCTCTTCGCTGACCAGATCGGTGGTTGCCTGAAAAGCCAGGTTTTGCTACTCGATATAGCGTCTTGAGCCAATAGTGACATAGCCCGGCCGGCGGGGCACTTTATCCTCGGCCAGCCACATTCCAATGATCACGTCTTCATGCAAGGTGAGGGGCCTTTCCGAGATGTTGGTCACGCTTATAGAGTTGAGATGACCATCCTCCTTAACAAACGAGGGTACCCAGCACTCGCCCCTTGTCAGCCATAACTTACTCCGCCTGTCGTGTGGTCGTACCATTACTTCCACCGCTTTTCCCACTGGCACCGTTACAAACTGACCTAACTTGAGGAACTGGACGTGGGCACCATATAAGGGCCGCCGGCCGGCCAGCTGGATCTGTACCTCATCCGGCAACGTCAATGTTCCATGCGATAAATCCAGCCGTATGCCGGCCGGGACCATAAAATCCATACCCAGAATTGCATCCTGCCCGGCCAGCTTGCCTACCCAGGCGGTAAAGTAATACACCAAAGACCCAGCTAACGTAATCTTAACTCTTGTCCTTCCTTGGGTCATGTATGAACTTTCTCCAATGCCGATACATTCCTGCCGCTTCGTCTCGTCTATCTCACACCCCACCTTACGAGCAAAGGTGGTGTCCACGATAGACACTTCCGCGCCAGAGTCGAACAGCATGGTAGCCTTCTGGTTATTGATTTTTCCATCCGCCTTGGCTTGCTTGAACCATTTATCCGGCGAATGATATTTCCAATAACCTCGCGACTCGCCAGGTAACAAGTTCAATTCCATACGCACTTCAGACCGGGAATACTCATCCGTCCGTATACTGCTCACCAGGAAGGGGTCAGCCGTGCTGCCCGGGGACCGGATGACGTAATCGTCAAACTTACATGTATTGTCGGTTACGCTTTGCTTTGCTTCTTGATTATCCTCCCTACCGACATATGCATAGATACTAACACTAGACCGCTCGGCTTCGAACCAGATTCCAACCTGGCGAGCGATCTAGTTTAACATCTTTTCCACTCCGGGCGGCAACATTCCAGCATGCTTGGTCGGGACGTACCACTTCTTCATCTGGTTGTAGAATTCTTCGATAGGGCACAGTCCCGCCTCGTGCACTTCCCCGCAAGTCTTGCAGGTGAACAAACAGTGTTCCGCCGGATGTCCTTTCCTTTCGCACTTCTTGCAGGTCAGCCGCTTCCAACAGCTCCGTCATGCTTGATGGACCCACAGTGGGTACATTTGCGTCTGGGGTAATCCTGGTCTGTTCGAGCCGGAAAACCCTTCGGCTGACTGGACCCAGCTGGCAGCCTGGATGGCTGACTGGCTTCCGCCGAGAACAGGTACCGGTACTGCTCCTCCTCGGACTCGCCCCCGACCGCTGGTACTCCTCTTCCGAGCTAGTTGCATCCGACTCTCGGGTGACCATGCGGACGGCTCGGGCCGTCCTGGAAGATGGCGGCCGGCTTCCTTGATCCGAGTTAAAACGGGACTTGAACCGGCCAGTTCCAACTGCCGCCTTGGGGCCTCGCTTCTTCGCTCTTTGGTAGGTGCGCAGCGTCAATTCCAGCTCCGTGGTATTCTTCAATCGCAGTAACGCCAGCTGGTCCGCCAGCTCCCGATCGTCCAACGTGCCGATAAAATGCTCCACATGTTCACGAGCGGCTTCCGACCGGCTGGCATCTTCTTTAACCGGTATATTCGCCCTCATGCCAGCGACATTTAGGCGATGGAGATACTCCAGAGGGGTCTCATCCGCCCGCTTCTTGGTGTGGAAATATTGGCGCGCCACCGACATTCCAGATCCACAATATTGTTCTCCGAACGCTTCAGCCAATCCCTTCCAATTAACTCGGACTTCCCGGCTGAGCTGTTGGATCCAGGTTTTTGCTGGACCTTTCATCAAGTCTCCAAAGATCAGGCACTTCTCATAGTCCGGCGTCCGGTCTCTGAGAAATGCCGACTTCGTCTTGCTCAGCCATCCTCGGGCTTGGTCCTCGTCCATGTCTCGTCCAGTGAAATCCTTTAGCTCGGACGTGGCTGACATCCGCACCCTTGTAATCGCTCCTGAGTCCGGATCAAACGCTTGGGCCGAGGCCATGTTGGCTCGGCGAGCCATCCCCAGGTCCAGGTCATCCGGATCGTAGTGGTACTTGGCCGACTTGACGGATTCCATATCCACGTCGCTGAGAGACAGCTTCCTATTCGTTGGCCGACGTCCGGTCCGGCGACCTGTCTGGCGGCTCGGCGGGGCGGCATGGGGTTCACTCTGCTTGGACTGCACCGACTCCATGTCTTCGTCACTCGGCTCCCTCGCATAGTACTGGACTGGCTCGGACGCCTGACTTCCACGACGAGCCGGCTGGTCCGGTGACTTCGGACTGCCGCGGCTGGCACTCAGCCGACGCTGCTCTTCCAAGTATCGTTCCATCATCGCCGAAAACATGTTATGCAGGTGATCCGGCACTTGAAGGCTCTCCTGGGGGTCGGCTCGCGGGGCGACTTGGGGGGCGGCCGGGCTGCCAGATCGACATTCCTTTTTGATCCGCCCATCCGCGTCTTCCTCCTTCGGCTCTGGATCCGCCGTCGCCGTCCGAGTCTGTACGCTGTACTGACTGGCTTTCTTCCGCTCGGGCGTATCCGGATCTTCATGTCCTCCAAGTCTCATGGCCGTCGCCACACGCGCTGCTCCCCTTGGGCCAAGCGTCATACGGGTAATACCCACCGATGAGTCGGATGAGTCCGCTTCCGAAGGGGCAGACTCGTACTGAGAAGAACCCGAGTGTATCCCGGCCGGTCTGCTTGCTGCCGGCGGCGTGGACGGCGCCACTCCAGTCGTGGCTGTCATCTTCTTCGACGGCGGCGAACAGCCCACTAGCGGTACCAAGCGGTCGTGCAGTGCGCTGGATGCCTCCTTCAACTTGTCTACCTTCAGATCGAAAAGCTCGTTCGGATCGAACACGCCGGTGTTAATGCCGGCTTGTGTGAGTTGATCGAATAGTCCTCTAATAAGGGACACGTTGCCGCCTGAGAGAGTTGGAGGAGAGACGGTACCTTTCAATCCGCCTATGATCTTCGGCCGTGTTATTTTCAGCACCTTATCCGTCCGCAAGAACGTCCCCAACTCGTGAAGATGGAAAACACGCTCCAGGTCTGTATCCGTGATCTTCTGTGATAGGCCGTCCAACCTTTCTTCTTCGTCTTCGAAACGCGGCCTATCTTTGCGGGTTGGATAATCCGATTCCTGCCGATCCGGTCTCTTTAGGGGTAGGTGGCCCGGATCGTGACTTGGTCCCGATCAGCCCGGCTTCCCACTCCGGTCGTATCCGACATCCGCTTCTTCTTTCTTAATTTTCTTCTTTTATATCCATAATATGCATTTGTTTGTAAGGATCATGGTCGAAACCATGATCCTTCTCGGACTATGGCGACTTGCACCATAATCCGATCCGACTCCAGCCGGCGTATAGCGGCCGGCACTACAGTGAGTAGTACCGTAATCCGGCAAGCACAGTACCGTAATCCGGCACAGTACCGTAATCCGCCCCCGTCGGAGCCTCTAGGGGAGTAACTTCTTCTTTAATGGCAACCTCGAACTCCCCCAATCCGAGGCGACCATCGCATCCTTCCATCTTCAGCAGCATTGGGGGCGATATGCCTTCCCCCAATGCACCCGACACAACATCGTCAACAAATTTGACAGGTTTAGGTCTTTCGCCCGCTAGGGACTCGCGGTGATAACCAGGGTCACCAAGAGTTCCGGGCACGCGCACCATTGTGGTGTAGTCGTGTGGTAAAGTGACTTATGAATCAATTGATTGGAAGGTGTGAAGTGCTTTCCAGAGGGCGCCTTCTGATTGGCAGAAAATATGGACCAAGGGCATAAGTGCCGGATGGACGCCGCCGAGCGTATCTACCAGCGGCCGGACGGCGCCTGGCCCGGAATCAGGCCGGACGAACGCGACTGAAGACGTGGATAGTTGGGCTAGCGGGCTAAGCGGACGGGACGACCGCGGATGGCGGACGGCCGAGGGGCGGATTGGTTGGAAGGTGTTGGAATTCGTTGTTCATAGTAGACAGTCGAAACGTAGGCCAGTATGTGATTTTAGCTCGATGTTGATATTCGAAGAAGTAGTGCAAGGTTGATTTAATCAATGCAATGTATGTTGAGAAGTGTTTATCGCCAACGTATTCGATACCTTCTACTGCTCTTAATCCTATTCCTGACTTGCATAACCAACCAGCCATCCCAGAAAACTCATGTGACTTCAACTTCGACTTTGTGTGTTTCTATTTCTAAAGTTCACAATGCAAAAAATAGAAATTTGGTGTTCAAAACCGTAACCACCGTGTACCAGTTTTGTACCACTTTCCTTTAGTGTAAAGTACCAAAATACTTTAAACGTTATTTTTGTGCTGGGACCGAAATTTCTAACACTCCTTCTCAGTGTGAATTTTACATCAGTCCGATTCCGATTCGTAATTTTGCGAGCTTCGGGTAAGGTAAGGCTTTGGTGAGTATGTCCGCCATCATGACGTCCGTAGCACAATATTGTGCCTTTATTTCACCATTTTTCATTTTCGACATCATGAACTTCAATCTGATGTCAATGTGCTTCAACTTTGAAAAACCATCATTTTCATTCATCACTTTGATTGCTGCTTGATTGTCCATGTGGATTAATATTGGTTGTTTGACTTGTGTCCCAATTTCTTGTAGGATTTCACGACACCCAAGCATTTCTACTTCCACTTTTGAAGCTGCGTAGTACTCGGCTTCCATGGTTGACAAAGAGACGCCGCCTTGCTTCTTGCACAACCAGCTGATTATCATGCTATTTAGCTTGATTATGCCTCCGGTTGTTGATTTCCTATCGTCTTTCGAGCCGGCGTAGTCAGCGTCGCTATATCCTTCGATGTGGTGCGTGTCTTCATTTTTGTGTGCTCCATATCCCATGTGCAACTTCAAATGTTTTGTCCCTTTTAGATACCTGAGAACTCGCTTTGTCAAGTTCCAGTCACCATTGTTGGTGCGTGTGTCCTTCGAGTAGCCTTGTGCACTGCGAAAGATATGTCAGGTCGCGTACATCGGGATATCCAGAGTAAGGCGCCGACCAAAGATTGAAACTTTTTTACTGTAGGCATCTCACCTTTTGTTGTTTTTTCCAAAAGATTTTGATTTTTCAGGTTCAGGTCTTCGTACTCGTTGTTGATCGGCGTCTTTGCTGGGTTTGCGTCTTCTAGGTTGTACTCTCGAAGCATGTTTCCGATCATTACTTCTTGATCTAACGTGTATCCATTGTTTTGATCGTACGTGATTCTCATTCCTAGGAATTTTGAAAGTTTTCCTAAGTTTTTAATTTCGAGTACTTTCAAGTCGTCGAAAAATTCGTCCACGAGCTCCTCCTGTGTTCCAGTCACTAGAAGATCATCGACGTAGACTCCTACGATAGTGGTAGCATCGTTAATCGTCTTGAAATACAAACACATGTCCGTAATACTCTGTTTGAAACCTGATTTTAGCAATTTTCCATGTAAAAGTTGATTCCACAGTCGACCTGCTTGTTTTAATCCGTAAAGAGTCTTTCGTAATTTCAACACCATTTCTTCTTTGTTGAGTTCTTCACATTTGCTCTTCAAATTCATGCCTTGTGGAATGTGCAGGTAAATTTCATGCTCCGTTTCCAGTGCCTTCACATAAGCGTTTGGGATATCTCCGTGTTTCGCACAGACACCCCAAGGTTTTGACAATGCGAGAATTAATTTCACCGTCCGAGCTCCATTACTGCTGCGAAAGTTAAGTTGTAGTCGATCCCAAGCCTCTGTTCGTTTCCACAAGCCACAAGCCTTGCTTTATACCGCTCGATATCTCCATTTTCATCAGTTTTCGTCTTGAATACCCATTTGGTGTGTAGCGGACGGCAATCCTTTGGTTTTCTTTCGATCGTCCACACTTGATTGCGTTCGAGCGCTGTTAATTCTTCATTTATCGCCTTCATTTGTTTCCGCTCTTCATTGCTTGGCCAAAACTTTTTGGGTCCACTTCGGAAATGAAATTTACTGTTTCGATTGTTTCATCATTTTCTTGAATCGCGTTTTCTTGGTCCGCGTTCTCACCGACGACATTTTCGCTTGACACTCTCTCCTTCTGTGCATTAGCTTTCGTGTGTCCTCTCGTTTGATGTCGTTCTCGTTGCCACACCTTTTTCTTCTGCTTATCGCTTTTGTTTTTTGCATTTTTGGTCGCAACTTTCTGATTTTCCACTCCTTCTGCTTCCAGGTCACGTCGTACTTGTTTGTTCTGCTCTTCGTTTAAGGTGTCTATGTTCTTGATGTGTTGCGTTGCAACCACCTTTCGCTCGTCCTTTAGGTATACTTTGTACCCCTTGACTTCTTCGCTTTTGCCGACGATTATCCCGATTTGAGCTCGATGAGCGAGCGAATTTTTTCCGGGATTTCTGTAAACGGTGCAGGGTGATCCAAATGCCACGATTTCGCCAAGGTTTGGTTTCTTTCCGGTCAGAACTTCATAGGGCGTCATGTTTCTTGAGTTTGCTTTCGTTGGACTCCTATTAATGATGTACGCGGCGTATTGAACCGCGTCGCCCCAAAACGAAAGATTTAAGCCACAGGAAAAAACCATACATCTTGCCATGTTCATTATCGTTCTGTGCATTCGTTCAGCTTTTCCATTGCTCCACTGGTTGTTTGCTTCGCTGATCTGTCTCGTAACACCGGTTTGCTTGCAAAACAGATCCAAGTTCTTATATTCCAGTCCACCGTCCGTCCTGAGTAGGTGTACCTTGCAGTTGAACTGACGCTCGAAAAACGCCAGGAAATGTTCGAAAATTTTTGCCGCCGCGTCTTTGGTCTTCGCCAAAAATACTCGTACATAGTTAGATTTGAAATCGATGAAGTTGATTAGGTACCGATTTCCGAATCTGTCTTTTGGTGTTATTGGCCCTTTCAAGTCAGAGCAAATAACACCTCCAATGCGGTCCGTTGGCGCGTTCAAACCACTGTCTTGCTTGGACTTCGCATTTTTCGTCTGCTTACCTTGGGCGCAGGTTAGGCACGTCATTCTTTTAGTATCGGTAAGCTTTATTCCGAAACTTTCGTCCTTCGCCATGTTTTCGATTGCATCGAAACTTAGGTGCCCAAGGCGAGCGTGGAAGTGCATGAGCGTGCCTTCTTGAATGGTTTGCTCTTGATTGTTTTCTTTATCTTGCAGGATCGCCATTACTTGGTCTCCATTGAAAATTCGTAACCTTTCCACTTTCACATCCACCGTGAGTACTCGATTTGTTTTTTCGACGGAAAATATTCCTTTTCCAGACTTTTGGTGCACCATCACTCGTTTTCCATTTTTATAATCGAGATGACATCCTTTGTCTTCCAGGAGTCCGTACGAAAGAATGTTTTTCGCCAAATTTTCCACGTAGTAGACATTTTCTAGTCGAATGACATTTTGTTTGTCATCAAGATAAGTGGTGATTTTCACCCACCCCTTTTTGGTGACGCTCAACTTCATTCCGTCTGCTTGGTAGCATGTTCCCTGAACATCTTCGACTTCTTGTAGATACGAA
>MIQA02002666.1:52599-74426 GCA_001887855.2 Sclerospora graminicola | reverse complement strand
GTTCTGGCTCTATTACGGATCTTAGATGTGTGTTATACTATGCTGGTGTCTCGGACTATCAAAGTACTATCCAGACGGTCGACCCTATCATGGCTCCTGACGGCGAATGGGATTGACGGTCGGCTGGGGAGATGGGCGGCTCTGTTGTCTCAGTGGTCCCTCGAAGTGATTAAGTGTACTAAAGGGGAAGAGGAAATACTGGCACACTGGCTGCCAGCATTACCCCCCGGGCAGAAGTGGAGGAAGCACTGATAGCGATCGCACCTCGGAAGCAGCCTCGACAAACTATCGTATTGCCGCCGCCAACAGTGGGACCCACGGAGGAACTAATGGTTTTGAGTTTCGATGGGTCGGCGAGTGTAAAGAAAGGGGTCGGGGCCTATAGTGCCATTTTGTGGAAGCTGCCCGAATGGAAGGCGATCGCGGCCGCCTCGGATTTCACGCCTGGCATCACGGTGAACGAAGCGGAGTATAGAGGACTGCTGCTTTCTCTAGATCTGTTGGCTGGCCGGACACAGGGGCGGATCATCATATGTGGTGATTCCAACCTAGTGATCCGGCAAATCACCGGAGAGATAGATTGCAAGGCGCCGCGGCTGAGACTGTTAAATGATCGGGTTATGTCCGCCTTGCGGAGATGGCCGGAGCACGAATTGCTGCACGTCAAACGAGACTGGAATAAGAGCGCGGATCACTTGGCTACGCTGGCCATGCGCGACAACGTAGGGGTAACGGTTTCCGACCCGGCTCTGTTATCAGACCTGACGGAGATCAACCGGCTGCCCGAGATCATCCATCCAGCCAACACGGAGGAGATAATCCGGGTGAACGCTGTTACCCGATCGCAGAAGCGTCGTTCTTCAGCTGATGGCCCATTATCCCCAGAAACAATGACCGAGGGGATAGTTCAACAGTTGCGAGCAGAGCGGATTCTCCAAGCGCAGAACGAGGAGGCGTGGATAGTGGATCTCAAGGCGTACCTTAACGGAGACGTGAATAAACTGACTGCTGAGCAAGCTAAAGAATGTTTCAAGTTGGCCCCTGATTATGAAGTGGACGAAAACGGGCTACTGTTCTTCTACCGGGATGCCGACCAGCCGGAGATTGAGAGAGATAGATCCGCTCGGTTAGTCGTACCCGCTACTCTACAGCCGGATATTCTCCATCACTACCATGTGAGCTTGGAGGGGGGACATCAGGGCATCGGCCGGACATATCACAAGATTAAGACACATTTCCACTGGCGAGGGCTTTACCGTAGCGTTCAGGCCTACGTGGGGAGCTGTCCAGATTGCGAAACCGGAAAAGGCCGGCCGACCATTAGAGGGCGGTCGCCTGGAAATATACAGGCCACCTATCCTTTTCAAGTTATTGCGATGGACCATATCCCGTCTTTACCCAAATCTCGAAACGGGCATACAGAGCTGCTGATCTGGACGGATTTGTTTACCGGGCTGGTTATAGCAAAGGCCAGCTCCACCCGTACCGCCCAACAGGTTGCGCAAAGTTACGAAGAATGTGTGTTCAGGCGTTTCGGGGCGAGCGAGGTCATCCGGCACGATAGGGAGCCCGGATTTATGGCAGACGTATTCCGAGCTTTCAATAAGATCCTAGGACAGAAGCAGAGCGCCACTATGGCTTACCGCCCGCAGGCGAATGGAAAGGCCGAAAGGATGGTTCAGACCCTAACCAGAGCCCTCAAGATGTATGTGGTGGAGGCGGATCAATGCGACTGGGATGAATATGCCGAGAGACTGGTTTTCGCTCTCAACTCGTCGTACGACCGGGTAAGGGGCGACACCCCTTTTTATCTGGCTTACGGATGGGATCCCCGATCCACTTTGGAAGCCGCCATACCAATAGGGTGCACCAGAAGCCGGGACAGAGACGCTCGCCGCTGGAGGATGGGAGTGCAACGCCACTACTCACTGGCGAGGGAACAAGTAAACGAACGTCTCCGACAAGCAATCAAGGACCGCGCCGATCAAAACAACGACCGCGCCGGGGAACACGGCATCGAGCCCGGCTCCCGGTGTGGCTGTATCTCGATCGGGTCAAGGAGGGCTATGCACGGAAGCTGGCGCATATGTGGCATGGCCCCTTCCGAGTGGCAGAACTGGTCGGGGATCATGCAGTTAAGCTGGTCACGGCCGGCACGGAATACAGTGTTTTCCCGATAGTACATGTCTCCAAGTTGAAGTTGGCGAAGCATTTCCCGGACCGCCCGAATATACGCCTTACGGGGGAAAGCGACCGGTTGGATTTCGATGAAGCTCTGCTGCCGGAGGACAGTTGGGACAAGCCGTTAGACCCGGACGAGTACGAGGTAGAAGAAATTTTGGACGTCCGGAACGGACGGAAAACCCGGTTTGGGCGGATCCACAGGGAGTTTCTCGTGCAGTGGAAAAATTGCGAGGAGCAGTCGTGGGTGGACGAGCTAGACTTAAATTGCGGAGCTTTAATGAGAGAGTTCGATCGCCGGCGGACGAGCCGGAATCGCTTCGGGGTCATGCAAACCCACGAAGAAGGTGGGACAGAGAACTAGTCCGCCCGGCCCCAGGGCAACAGGCACGGCCGGACCAGCTAACACCACTCAGCCGAGTAATCGGTGGATGGAGCTAGTCGGGTCCGATCGGCTTTTTTCGAAGTTATCTTCGAATCAGTATGGTGCCGGATGGAGTGGTTTTCGGAGTTATCTTCGAATCAGTATGGTGCCGGATGGAATGGTTTTCCGGAGTTGTCTTCGATTCAGTATGGTGCCGGATGGGAGAAGTCAGACGAAGAAGATGGACAAGTGGTTACTTACGTAAAAAAAGGGAAAGAAAAGTGTATTATCGGGGTTAACTGCCAGTAACGATTAAAGAAGATAAGGGTACGCAAGGCTAGCCCCGTGGGTCACCCTTGGCGAAGCTCAGCAAAACTTGTTCCGGAGTCGGGGCACGCGGAGGCCAGGATGACGATCGGGATCCTGCCGAAACTGGTTGCGCCACGGATCTTGTTGGTCGAGCGCATCGAGCGAAGCTTGGAGGGTAGCAACCTGACGCTCACCCAATCCCGGATACCAAGTCCCGCCTTCGGCCGAGATCCCGCTTTTCTCCACCCGGCGGTTGGCCAGATGTAGCATGATAGGGTGGAGAAAAATATCCAAGTCGCAGTGGCCGCGCTGGATTCCATCGACCACGAAGTTGCAGATCTTAGTCCAGCCCTCAGTCGCGCGGTTGCGACGGTTCTTGCGGTCGGCCCGATACTTGGCTAGCCCGGGAGATTCGCGCCCGGCGGCAACGGAAATACAAAGGTGGTGAGTTGACTCCCAGATGGATTGCCCATGCCGGGAGAGGTACTCCTTGCAGACTCCCCGCAACTTTGCGAACCAGCCGACATGGGGCAGGCCGATGTCCGGCATCTCTGTCGCCAGTATGTCCCAAGGTTTCCGGGACAAGATTGCGTTCAGCGGCTCGATCGCCACTAGCTTGGCATTCCAGTCCTCGGCCTTGGGCACAGCGAGGGCCGGTGGGAAGATCCACAACGGCGGACGAGTCAACAACTTGGTGACAAGAGCAGCAGTGAGGTCTTGGATACGCAGGCCTTCCAACTGCGCCCTTGACCAAGGGACAGCCGCGGCCAGTTCGAGGGCCGTCATGACCTTCCGGCGGGGAATCCACAACGGAGGAGACTCCTCTGAGGATTCCTTGGATTCGTTCTCGTCGAAAGCGAAGGGGTCCGGGGAAGGCAATTCCAAGGTCCTCAGTGGTGGCCTCGTCAGAATCCAGCCCCGATAGGCCGGACGCTTCTTCTCCATCAGGAGAGGCGGTGGACGGACCTCGGGAATCATGAGGGGAGACGCTAAGGAGAGCCGGAGCAGTCGGAGCCTTCGACGAAGATCTGACAGCGCGAGGACGACGGGAGGACTTTCCCGAAGCCGGTGGAGCCGAGATCGAAGTGGGGCTAGGACTCGGCCCGCAGTCTCCATGGACTAGGGCCGAGCTCACCGGCGCGGCGGACCGTTTGGGCCGTTTGGCTGCCACGGGGCCGTGGAGCGACGCAACCCGACTGGACCGACGTTTGCCTTTGTGCCCAGGCGGATCTTCAGTGGACAAGAGAGAAGCCGCCGGCTCACCGACTGGCGCTGGCGGCGGGTTAGGGTCTTGAGAAGTGTTCCAAATCCGTAGGCGAGAAACTTTTCCCGTATCACCGGTCGTTGATCCGGGGGCGGAAGTTCCCGCGTCAGATGTCTGGACGGCCGCGGCGGAATCAGCGGCTGACGGGAGAAGGGGCGTGGCGGAAGCGGCTTGACCAGGGTCTCGCGGACAAGCTAATTCAAGGAGATGCCTGATAGCCTCCCGGATGGGGGCAGGACCCTTCATGAGACCTCTCACCCGGGACGCCGAAGCAGCTAGACGGGCCCGATCTTCCTTGAGAGAGGACAGGCAGTTCGCACGCTCCTCCGCAAGTTGGGTAAACGCCTCCCGGGCTTCACTCACACCCGATTGGGTTTCAGAGTATGCGGCCTCAAGTTCCCGGATTCGGCGTTGAAGGTCGGGCGATGCATCGGCCGACTGATATAGCGCCTTCTGGTACTTTGTCAGCTTTTTGGCAAGCCGGATCCGGCGAAACTCCAAATTGCCCAGTTTCAACTGCGAACCCTCCAATCGTTTGGAGAGTTTAATATAGCTGTCGTAGCGCGTCGTCAACTCACGCGCGGTCTGAAAAGACTCGATCATCAAGACGCGGAGGTTCATGACGTTTTGGTCTAAAAGCATACACGGAGTGAGTGAGTGGGAGGCGAATCGGAACAGGCGGAAGGTACTTACTTTGGATCTTCAAGGCAGCTACGGCCTTCTGGTTTAGGGCACGCTGTGAGTCCGACTGTTTTTGGAGGCGATCTCTCGCTTGGAGGAGGTCGGCGTTCTCACTTTCCAGTCGGCCAATTCGGTCGCGAGATTGAAAAGTAGCCAGAACCTCCCGGACCCGGGATTCATCCGCTTGCTGGCTAGCCAGCCGGGCGGTCGCAGCCAACTCGGTGTTTGCTTGCTCTAGGCTGGCTACGTGAGCGGTCAGCGCAGCGACTTGAGCTTGCAGAGCAGCCAGGTCGGGTTGCCCGGGGCGATGCTCTGGGCCGGCCGGATGGGCATCCGGTCCTACGGCCGATGGCTGAGTATTGACAGGGGAGTGGCCCGGCACAGGAGCAATGGGGGCGTTGTCACGTTCAGACATAGAGGCAGTGAAAATCAAAGTGTGAGGAATGTGATGAGCGCGTGCCTCAACCGTTGTGCGGCTGCGACAAGGCTCAGGGGCGGCTGTGGTGAAGTGCTCCAGAAGTTAACGGACTAATGATGATGGATGCCCGCATCGGATTGGCTGAAATGTCACCCTAAGCCGGATGCCCAGACCGGCCAGTAATAAGATGCAATTTGGGACTGCCAGGCACACCTGTAGGCGGCCAAGCGGCGCCAGGCTGGGAACCAAGTCGGCGGACCTGACAAGGGGCGAGGGTAGTCGGATAAGCGGGCTGAGCAGACGGAAGGACTATGGAGGTTTGACTGCCAAGATGGCGGACTGTTCGTAAGGATGGAATGAAGGGAGCCGGAAAGAAGAGGATTGTTCTAGCGGAAGGAGTAGGCACTTGGATCGTAGGAGAGGCTGCCAAGGGATTGCTAGCGTCAGCGGCCGGGAGGCGCGGATGGGTGGCTATCCGGCCGAGTCGGCCGGGTACAATGTACCATTCGGACTGGTACCATAGGGGTTCGGTGTACCGGCCGGACCGGTACACAAAGTCGGAGTTAGCCGGGTCGCGTTGGGTAAGGTATATGACTGGTCAGCCGTGTTATTTGAGGTAGGTTACACAAAGGGAGTATTGGACATAGGATAAATCAGTATACGTTTCGCTTTCTTAGACGCAAGTCGCTTTTATTGGTTCACGGCAGAGGGCTAACAAGGTCCCCTCTTGCTGTTATTGGTTTGCCCGGGGAAGGTTAAGTTAACCCACCGGAAGTCCCCTGACCGGGAGTCGCGGCGACTTCGTATACTCGCCTCAAGTCGCCCGTGTTTTGAACACGGTATTAAGTATTGGGAAGTGGTGACATTTTGGCCTTCTGTGGAAGAGTGTGGAGTTGTATCTGCCTCATATACACATTTGGATTCGCCCTTCATTGTTATTGGTTTAGCTGGCCGATTGATTATTCTCGGTCCAGCCGGCACTATACAAACTTCAAGTGTCTTATTGGTTTAGCTGGCCGATCGACTATTCTCGGCCCAGCCGGCACTATACAAAGTTCAAGTGTATTGCCAGACGAGCTCCCCGGTGACGATTTCCGCCCAGGAGCTACCCCTAGTCCTAACCTTCATCTCCCTATTGGACGGATTTACACTTTTCGCCCTAGGGTCCACCAGGAGAGCTAACCACCCAGTACTGACGGGTACACAAGGTGAGCTTTCAACATGCAACATTCGAGCAGTCGCGATCAAGCGGATGGAAGCGACCGATCCAGCCGGCCTGAAGCCGGATCGGATCATGACTCGGATGGACGGAGTACCCCCTCCGGTAGTCAGTCGTCTGGGACCCCCGTGGGTGTTCGCGTCTCAGGAAGATTTTCTGAGAGCGACTACACCACACAAGCTTCCAACCAGCGATTGAAAAGATTTAATTGATATTTTTCCGTCTTTTGGTAAGACTTCGCTTTCTCCAAGATTCAAATCTTCGTATTCTTGGCTTATGGGTACCTTTACTGGATTGTCGTCTTTTAACTCGAAGTCCTTGAGTATACCGTCAATCATCACTTCTTGATCTAGCGTGTATCCCGAGCTTTCATCGTAAGATACTCGCATCCCCAAAAGCTTAGAGACTTTGCCGAGATTTTTGATGTCCAAGACTTTCATATCTTCGAAAAAATCGTCCACCAAATTTTCTTTGGTTCCGGTTACCAATAGATCATCGGCATAAACTCCCACGATCACCGTATCATCGTCCGTTGATCGTACGTAAAGACACATATCCGCCATGCACTGCGAAAACTTTAGTTCAACCAATTTTGCATGTAGTAATTGATTCCAAAGTCTCCCAGCTTGCTTGAGTCCATACAACGTTTTTTCCAGTTTCAAAACTTGTTCTGAAAAGGTTGGTTGACTTGAAATACCCTCGTTTAGCTCCATACCTTTCGGAATATGTAGGTATATATCATGTTCGTCCTCGTAAGCTTTCACGTACGCGTTAGGTATGTCCCCATGCTTCGCAGGGACTTTCCACTTGCTTGCCAAACCCAGAATTAACTTTACTGTTCCCATTTCAATGACGGCGGCGAAAGTCAAAGTGTAGTCAATGCCGAACCGCTGTTCGTTTCCGCATGCCATTAATCTTGCCTTGTAACGTTCGATATCACCATTTTGGTCAGTCTTAGTCTTGAACACCCACTTAGTGTGCAGTGGCGTGCGGTCCTTTGGCTTCTTGATGACTTTCCATACCTTGTTGTTTTCAAGGGCCGTTATTTCCTCTTTCATCGCCGCAATCCACTTTACTTTGTTTACACTCTTCATTGCTTGAGCGTAATTCTTCGGGTCCACTTCGCCGACGAAATTTACCATACCCAGGTCTGGAACTGTGTCTTCATCGGTCTTGTTTTCTTCGTCTGTCTTCGATTCCGATGTAGTTTCCTTTACGTAGCTTCTGGTTCCATGCCGTTCTCGTTGCCATGACTTTTTCTTTTGGTTTTTCTTCGGTTTATTCTTGGGTAGCTCTTGTTGTCGGTCTTGGGCTCCTTCTAACTCTTGGTCTTCGCTCAATTCGACTTGAATTTGTCTGTTCTGTTCTTCATCCAGTGTCTCGATGTTCTTGATGTGCTGGGTGACCACAACTTTCTTGTCTTGTTTCAGATATACCTTGAATCCTTTGGTTTCCTCGCTTTTTCCAACGATAAGGCCGATCTGGGCTCTATGTGCGAGCGAGTTCTTCCCCGGATTTCTGTAGACTGTGCATGGAGATCCAAATGCTACAATACTTCCGAGCTTCGGCTTTTGTCCGCTTAGAAATTCGATGGGCGACATGTGTTTTGTGTTCGCGCTTGTGGGACTTCGATTTATAATGTAGGCCGCGTATTGTACGGCATCTCCCCAAAATGCCAGGCTTAATCCACACGAGAATATCATGCACCGATCCATGTTCATAATGGTTCGATGCATGCGCTCAGCTTTTCCATTGCTTGATTGGTTCCCTGCTTCGCTAACTTGTCGCGATTCTCCGGTGCTCTTGCAGAAGCCGTCGAGGTTTTTATACTCGGCACCTCCATCGGTGCGTAGGATATGCACCTTGCAATCAAACTGCCTTTCGAAAAACGCCAGGAAATGTTCGAACTTCTTGGCAGCAATGTCTTTGCTCTTCGCGAGGAATACACGAACGTAATTTGACTTGAAATCCACAAAATTTATCATGTATCTGTTTCCGCAT
This sequence comes from Sclerospora graminicola, assembly GCA_001887855.2. Classification (NCBI taxonomy): domain Eukaryota; phylum Oomycota; class Peronosporomycetes; order Peronosporales; family Peronosporaceae; genus Sclerospora; species Sclerospora graminicola. Next base: position 65,989 of record MIQA02002666.1, on the reverse strand, counting down.
CTATCTCTCGGGGTTATAGGCCCCTTGAGGTCGGAGCAAATCACACCCCCGATACGATCGGTTGGTGCGTTATCACCACTGTCTTTCTTGGACCTTGGGTTCTTCGTTTGTTTTCCTTGTGCGCAAGTCAAACAGTTGAGTCTTCGGGTATCCGTTAACATAATCCCACTTTTGGGGTCTTTTGCTAACTTTTCCACGGCATCGTAATTTAGGTGACCCAACCGCGCATGGAAGTGCATAAGAGAACCTTTTTGCACGCCGGTGTCGCCCTCAGTTTCCTTGTCGCTTTCTTGTAAGATCGCCATGATCGAGTCCCGATCGGAATTTACTGGGACGTCAACTATAACTTCAACTGCAAGTACTTTGTTCTCCTTTTTTATGTCGAAGATATGACGTTTGCTGTCACGGTGCCTCATCACGCGCCGACCACTGACGTACACCATTTCGCATCCCTTTTCTTCCAAAAGTCCATACGACAAGATATTCCTCGAAAGGTTCTCCACATAGTATACTTCCATGATCTTCAAGGTATGTATGGTTTCATTTGACGTGACTTGTATTTGGATCCATCCTTTCTTTGATACCTTTAGGGTTTGTCCATTTGCTTGAAAACACGTGCCGTTCACTCCTTCTACATCCCGTAGATAGGTCTCGTTGTTGACAAGGTGCATACTTGCACCGCTGTCGAGTATCCAGCTATTGCTATTTGATACCATTGAGTTTTTTGTAATTGCCAGCGTAAAGTCGATTTTGTTGCTGGGTTGAGGCACGTTTGGTTGCTTTCTTGATATCTTTTTACATTTTGAATTTGCATGTCCTGGTCTCCCGCAGTTTGCACACTTCTTTTCCTTGGGCTTGTCTTCCACATAATTGATCGTGTCGTTTCCGAACCTTGTGGATCCTCTGGCATCATTTTCGATAGCTGCCGCAAATTGGCAAAGCTGTTCCGCTTGTCTGAGAAAATCTGTTCTCGTGTGATCGAACTTCGACATTAATATTGTCTTAAGTTGACTTGAAGCGTAGTGTACAATATTTTCCAGGACGAGAGGCTCACTTCCTCCTACTGCCTCGGATACGGCTACCATATATAGGTAGTGCTCGTTCCAGCTGCGTTTCGGATTTTTTCTGCTTGTGAATAGTTTCATTGATTGAGCAGGCGTTATGGTCGTGTTAAATGCACTCAGCATTTTGTTCATAATGTGAATGAGCGCTGGTGACTCGTTCCACCATGAATCCACTTGACGCTGATAATACCTTTCGGCTGTACCGCTCAGGTAATGTCCGAGGAGGTCGACCTTAATGTCCTCGCTCCATAGGTATCCGCACGCGGATTCAGCGATCGATATTTGTCGAATGAATCTTGTTCCCCATTGTTTGAAACCGGCACCGAGCCCCCGGTAGACCTCTTTTCCGTCGAAAACTCGAATCGAAAGTTTGCAATCTTTTGCTGTTGGTGTCCGGTACATCTGTTGGGGCGGTTGTCGGAAAGCTGCTTGAGGCGGTATCGGAACGCCTTGCTGCATTGGTGCACCTTGTGGCGCTTGACCTCCATGGTTTCCATACACCGGTTGTGGTGGGAATCGAAAATCTGCCGGTGGTGGAGTAGGCCCAACATTTTTTGCATCTGGTTCTTTCCAGTGCTCGGTTGGGTATGGTTTCTTTTCGGGCGTACTGTCAAAGGATGCCATTCGCATCCGAGTACCAAGCCTCATTGAGTTGTTGAAACCATATTCATCCACGTTGATCCTTGAGTTCTCCAATTTTTCCATCCGTTCGGCTAGTCCTCGAACCAGCTTCAGTATCTCCGCTCCTTCGGCACCCAAACCTGCGTCCTTTTTTTCCTCACGACTGTCACTGTCGACGACATTGTGACCTTTTGGGCTCATAACCTGTTCAAAAGTATCCTTTTCCATGTTGCAGTAGGAACTTAAGCTTAAGTCAAGTCGTAGTCGATAATGTTGAATATACTTGCACTTGTTTGTTGAAACTTATACCTTACTTTGTCAAGGTATAACAGTCGACGTAGCTGCCAAGTTAGACGTTGTCGCGTAGATTGAACACAGGGACTTAGTTAATAAAAAGTGTATTAAGAAGTGATTAAGTATCTACCTAATCAATATGCATGCGAAGTGTCGAGACTCACGAGACAATGTGCTAGCAGTTTTAAAACCTACACTAAAAGTTACCTCGAAATAAAGTCGGTTATGGTCCGAATACTTTTCACCCAACTTTACTTAAATATAGCAAAGTACCGTAAATCTCTCAAAAAGTGCTCCAAAGTAGTACCGTAATAGTAACCATTATGTAACTAACATAATAATTAACAATACCGATATACCGTAAAACTTCACTTTTTAACACAACCCGTCAATTGACAGGTTATGAGCCCCAATTATTCACGTGAGGGTGAGGTTAGGAATGATAGGACCCTACATAGTGAATGGCTACGAGCGTATTGAACACTGCTGCTCGGCAGAGCAGGTTAGATGCTTTAGGCCCTTGTTCAAGTGCCGGAATGGCGTTCTGTACTGTAAAATAGTGACACATGATTGGACAAAAAAAATGGTGTTTGGCACATTAGTGTTCCGAGATCGTTGTATTCCGGAACACCTCCATGAGGTGTTCTGAAAAGAGCACATTTGTACCGAAATCATATATGAAGTAATATACATAATAGAGATAGCAGTATAATAGTAGATTGTGCGTATGCTGCGAGTCCTCGCCCGAAGCCTTCGGCACGACCCAAGGGAAATCGATAATTACACGATGCACAGCCCTTAGACATCAATACATGTAGTACAGCGCGCATGCTCATATAATATGTGGTGTAGGTGGGTATGTACATGGACAGTGTCTGGAACATCGTTTCTGAACGATCAGAATTACATAACCCTAACCCTTGTTTCGGTACAGTAAAGCGTGCCAGCACTTGAACAAGGGCCTAAAGGAGTGACGTAACAAGGCGATGTTCCAGATACTACACGTGATGTGATCTGACCATTCGATCATTTTGTCGCCAATAATGACGTTCCAGGTCTATGGAAGGCTCTTAAGGATCGGTACGCCAAGCGTAGACCGACCAATCCGGTGATCCTACTCGGCGAGATATTTACAAGAAATCTACACAAGGATGAAGCGGTGGAAGATTACATCAAGAACCTAAAGCGCCTACAACTAGACCTACGCCAGACCCAGGAGATGCATGGATCGTAAGGATCATGCTGACGAAGGAGATAGATGTATTCCTAGACGTGAGTAACGATCATACTCAGCGTCAAGCTCAAGGCGACACGTTACCAAGTCTATCGGATGCGAAGAATATGCTCATAGCAAGCGATGGCATTGGAAAGCGACCAGGCGTCAGACCGCGCGATCATGCCCCGTAAACCACCGTAATCAACGTAACGTGATTGCTATCGGCTCGTTTTCGCATGGACGAATCACGAGGCCAAGGAAACGACAGGAACCGTCGGCGCAATCAAGTTAAACTTATCAACGCGACAGCAACCGCACAAAAAGTCGCGACGTTCGACTACGCTGTGGAAAACTGTAACAATCGCAATCATTGCGCAACTGAGTGTCAGTCCCCATGTGGAAGCTGTGGTCACCAAGGTTACGTAAGAGCACATTGTCAACAGACGCACTCGGAAACTCGAGGTAACCAAATACGACGACGATTTGTATCGGTACCGAGGAGCAAGGACACACACTCGCTGTTAAACAGCGTTATTCTTGCGGTGAATATACCAAAGCAGTACCCCGAAGGCATCACATTTTTAAAGCTAAACATCTGCTCGGATATCTCTATATTTGAAGATATCAGCATTACCGAAACACACACGCTTTACTTAGCCAATGGAAGCCGGGATGTCGTGACGCAGGTCGGCAACGTCGCAATTCTAGTCATGATTTTGAAGCGACACAAAAGATGGAAGAAAAGCTAATGTATTACTCTCCTAACTTACAGCTGAACATCATATCTATGGACTACCTGCAGAGTGCTGGGTTCGAGATCAGATTTTCATCCAACCAGCACGTCGGTTTCGTTACCAAGCCACATGTTGAATTGCGCGTCATGAAGATCCATGGACTGCACCATCTCCAAGCCAAGAACGATAGCTACTGTCGGCAGTGTGCAAGGGGAACAAGATATTGACCAGTTATTATCAATCAGCGCTTCTGCCACGCAAACGCAGACCAGCTAGCCAGGATGCATGTTCAGAAAGCATAACTGGATTAAATATCAACATGCAAAATCTAGGCAATTATGAATGCGTACCGTGTATGATGGCCAAGGCTAAGAGAATGACGTACCATAAGCTGAGGGATCGAGTTACGATACCCCTCCAGAAGCTTTTAATGGATGTATGGTTGATTGAAGAGACAGCGATCGATGTTATCACGATGATCCTATTGGCTGTAGACGAAGCTACTCGTTACAAATTGGCATTTCCCATGAATACCAACGACAAGGCAAAGCCCACATAGCTGGCTTCTCAACAATAAGTTCGAGAAAAGGGAATGAAAGGTCAAGACAATACACGCCGATGGTGGAGGCGAATTTAGTGATCTTAACATTGAAAATCTATAGCGCGCTGGTGCTGGTCACATTGACAGTAATAATCGCATGTAGGTAGGCTGTTATAGTAACTTAGGAAGTCCTGTCATTTGTAGCAGTACACGCATCTTGGTAGCCATGACACCATTAGCACGCTCTCCAATGGAATTATCTTTTGGACTGTAGGGATTCGTAAATTATTGCTCGATTTCGAGCTCTGCACATAAAATGAAGGACACCACACGAGGCACTATATAAAACCATTACCGATGTCAGATTTCTGCGCACGTGGAGGTGTATCACTTGAGCAAACAGTGCGAAAAGAAGCACCTTGCGGTCACGCAAAGATAACAGCAAGAGCAGTCCCTGCTCTGCTGACGAGTTATTCCCCCAACATGAAGGGATACCTATTACTTGAAGTGCCATCGTGTAAGATCCTCAAGTCGCGTACAGAAAACCTTCAGTTCTTCGAAAGATTTATGCTTTTTAACTCGTACGAGTGTTTTGATTACGATAATTTTGATTATCATGCATTAGTACATATTCGGATGACCTTAGGCGAGACAGCCTCGCCATCGCCAGTACCGAAGCTACCTCTAAGTGCAGAGAAACTGTAGGGGCGTCGGATACGGCAACCACAGCCTCAAATGAATCTGTAGGAGTGTCGGATACGACAACACAGTCTCGAATGAATCTGTAGGAGTGTCGGATACGACAACGACAGTCACTAAATAACTGGCAGGAGTCTTGGATACGACAAGCACAGTGATCTTTAACGATCAAGAGAGTTGCACTTGATCCAGTGGCAGTGTCCGCAGGGCACAAACGTGCCCGCGGCGAGCCAGAGAACAAAGCACATGGACGCTCTCGGCGAATCAGGATACCAAGCTCTCGGCTTAAGGACAGCATTGTTCAAATTGGTGACAAGGTCACTGTCTACGCTACACTTAATGAGAATAGACCTACTGTTCCATATGATCCACGTCAATTACCTCGTAACAAGGAAGCAATACACTCCACTCCTACCCACTATTGGAAAGCTGCTGGGGACGAACAATTAATGTCTATTCAAACACATGGAACGTAGCATGAAGTACCACGATCAGCTATTCCAAAGTCGCACGTGCGATTACGTGCCGCTGGGTTTACATTACCAAGGCAGACTCCAACGTTTTTTTGGCCGCATCAAGGCACGACTAGTTATTCATGGTTTTCGTCAACGACATGGCGTCAAATACTATGAAACCTACTCTCCAGTGGTGCGCTACAACTCTATTCATGCGTCACTATAATATGCACTACGATGCAATTGGGCAGTACAACAATGTGATCCTTTCTACATGGCGACCTCGATGAAGAGGTGTTCACGGATTTACCCCCCGGCCACAATGGTGACCGTTTTACTGTGTGTTGACTCATAAAGAGCTTTTACGGCCAGGCAAGCGTCTCGAGTGTGAAACCAGCTACTCTATTGTGCGCTCTTGGACGCCGGATTCCGGCGCCTCGACAATGACTATGGGCTGTATGCCCGACAAGTGGAGACGTACTGAACGATCTTATTTCTATCGATATAGATGACCTATTTATTATAGATAGGACCGAGACGTGCAAAACAATCGCAGATTTCCTGCGACGCAAAATTTGAGCTCACCGATCTAGGCTAAGTTCGTTACCTACTTGGAATTGAAGAACATATCAATCACGTGGAAAAGAACGTGTTTCTCTCTAGCTCCATATATACAAACGATCCTAAAATGGTTTGACATAACAGATTGCAATGGTATGCCAACTCTTGAGACAAAGACACTATCGACGACTCAGCCCAATCACGAGGGATCTATGCCATACAGAGAAATCGGTGCGATCCGGTATCTAGTGTTGGGCACGAGACCAGACATCTCCCACGCTACAGTCATCTCGGACTGTTCAATTCGAGCTTCGAGTGGTCTCACTCAACGTGTATTATGATATTTAAAGCACACATCTGACTACGGTCTACTTATGAAGGCACCATACTCAAACAAGTCGCGTGTAGAGGGTTTACCGACTCAGACTATGCAAATGATGCGACCGATCGTAAAAGCATCAGCGGATGCGGGACGATGATCAACGGCAATGTGGTGTCATATGCGTCGAAAAAGCAAGGTGTTACGGCAATTAGTACGACTGAAGCGGAATATGTTGCGATGCATGAGGGTGAGAGATATCATGTGGCTCAACGCCCTCCTGGATGATATCAAGCTCAATTACCTTAAAGACCGCCCACTCTGTATGGCTACTGTACATTAAAGCAAGAAACCAGGCAAGCATTCCCAGTTCAAACACGTGCATGTCAAGTATCACTTCACTTGCGATCTCGTCTACTCAGGAAAGCTTCAGACACAGCACGGCTGTGGTGAGGTGGTTTCAGGATGAATCAACTGCCGGATGTGGAATCCAGAGCCTGATATCTGATTGGCCCAAATTGCTGGTCTGAATGATCACCCTTAGTCAGCTACTAAATCGGGACGATGGCTATGTTGGGTATACGGAGGAACTCAGCGGTGTCAAGCCGGCCCTTGGATGTAGAATAATAAAGGCAAGGACATTTACGGACTAACAAGGAGTGTGGCAGCGAAGTGGATCATGTTTCTGTCGTGCAGGGTCAGGTCAGCCATGCTATCCTGCCGGTTCGAGCTGTTCTATAAGGTATCCGATGGTGAATGCACGCAGTCAGGGGCGTATGTGACGCTCCAGGGATGTTAGATCCCTGTGGTAGCCGGGTGAGGCATCGTTAACCAATTCGTTGGCCAAGAGGAAGATGTTGAAGACAATTAGCAAGCTGCCATATTTGGTGTGAGGTATACGAGCAACCAGCCAGGCCAGCCGCTTTATTTTGCGTGGGATAGACAATAGGTTCCTATTGGATTCAGGGATAAAATCAGTATACGTTTCTCTTTCTAAGACACAAGTCGCTATTGGTTCTTAGCAGATGGTTGACAAGGTCCCCTCTAGTTGTCATTGGTTTGTTACAAGAAACCCAACAGAAGTCCCCTGACCGGGATTCATTTGAAAACAGTATATTCACACAAGTCCCCCGTATTTGGAACTCGGTATTATTGTATTGTAAGGGAAGGCGAAGTTACTGTAGAAGATTGTAGATAATTGTTTGGAGTTCACGTCTACATATAAGATTGGAGTAACCTCCCTATTGTCTTTGGTTGGGTTGGTCGAATGAGTATTTTCGGCCCAGCATTAGCGGTATACTGAAATCTATTATAACGCCAGTCCGCTTCCCGGTGAAGATTTCCGCCTAGGAGCAACCCTAGTCCTAGCCCTCATCCACCTTCCTTAACCGGCATCTTAACTTTTCATCCAAGAGTCCACCAGGAGAGCGTAACCGCCAGTGTTGACGGGTACACAAGGTGAGATTTAATGAGATGGATCATCCCAGTCGTCACAGCCAAGGTGATGGAAGTGACCGGTCCAGCCAGCTCGATCCTGACATGGACCAAGACCTGGATGGACGGCGTACCCCCTCCGACAGTCAGTCATCTGTGCCCCCGTGGGTGTTCGCACCTCGAAAAGTTTTTCTGAGAGATTCTGGACCACTATGGTGCGTGTGCCCGGATCTTTTGGTGACCCTGGATATCACCGCGAGTCTCTAAGGAATGAAAAACCATGACCTGTTAAACTCGTTGAGGATGTTGTGTCAGGTGCATTGGGGGAGGCATATCGCCCCCAATGCTGCTGAACATGGAAGGATGCGATGGTCGACTCGGATTGGTGATTATGATATCCACATTATAGAAGAAGTTGTTGAAGGTGATCGTGAGCGGCTTGTGGTGCATACGTGTGTGGATCAAGTACCAGTCTTCGACAAGCGTTTGACTCGACTCCACTATGGCTCAGTCGTTCAGGGTTGAGCTCCGAGCCTGAAGGTCGTCGGTTCAATCCCCGCCTCGAGCAAACTTTGTTTTTGGTGCGCTCGCGGTCGGCAATCGAACGTGTGGGTTTTGGTGCGGTTCGCGCGGGCCGGTTTGCGCATGCGCGGTTTGCATCGAATGTTCTAGAACATCAGCGGTTCAAGGCGTGTTGATTTGTAGTTTGTATGTTGTGTGGACAGAGAGCAAAGAAAGAGCACAGGGTGACAGGGAGAGACCAAAGCAGTAGCTTCTTTTGTACATGTTCGTTAGCCACACAAAAACAAAAACTCACTTTTGCATTGACCACTTCTGCAACAGTAACATCCTCACCCCAGCTCAACAGCATCGCATCTTCACCGATCTAACAGGTTATGAGCCCAACTACGTTTGATAAGTTCGACATGTTCGACGGTACGAACTACCAGCTCTGGAGCTTCAGGATGAAGATGTACCTGCGGTCTCGGGGACTGTGGGGGCAAGTGGAAGGAAGCGCGCCGGCCGATCTCGTGTTGATGGAGAAGGCGCACGCTACGATTGTGCTCGGTCTCACTGACTCGCAAGTACTCCATGTGATCGCGACGACGACAGCGGCAGAGGCGTGGAGCATTCTCCAGCGCCTGAACGAGTCGAAGGACATGGCGAGTCGCATGTGGTTGGAGGAGAAGTTCTCCACTTTTTGCTACACTTCGAGTTCGATGGAGAAGCATTTTGAAGAACCGGAAGCGCTGGTGCTGCAGATGGGCGGCGCTGGGTGCCGACCGGACGAAGATGACGTGTGCGCGACGTTGCTGCGCAGCCTCCCTGCTTCGTTCGAAGGTTTGTTGCAGGCGTTCCGGATGAGCGTCACTAAGTTTGCGTACGGGGACGTGATCAGTCGAGTGTTGGCGGAAGACATTCGACAGAAGGAGATGGGAAGAATCAAAGAAGAGACCGCCATGCTGGCGGGACGAGGAAGATAAGAAGGAAGGAAGAAGGTGTTCAACAAGAAGTCTGTTCAGTGTTACCAATGTGGGAAACTTGGACACTTCAAGCGCGAGTGCCCGAATGCGAACGAGGACGCGTACGAGTCGAACGTCGCGTTCCACGTACACGACACCGATGGGGGCGTATGCTGTGAGTGGGTTGTCAATAGTGGAGCGTCGAATCACATGTGCGCGACGAAGAGCGAGTTCGCTGAGTACCGGGTCGACAATAGCGGACGAACTGTGTCAATCGCGAAGACTGGAGTGAAGCTGCGCGTGCTTGGAGTCGGAACAGTCGAGCTCAAGCTTATCGTGGGCGAACGGACTGTGAGTGCGAGATTCGAGAATGCGCTTCACGTCGAGAACTTTAGTCGCACCCTGTTCTCCATTCCCGCGATCCTATCAAAGGCAATGAAAGTCGAGATGGATCGTGAAGGGTGTGAGATCAAGATGAAGGGAGTGACAGTTGGAAGCGGAACGAAACGGGGAAATCTCATTTACCTGGACGTTGCTGAAGATGCCGAGTGTCACTCTGCTGTAGTGTCAAGCGATCTCTGGCAGCGACGACTTGGACACGCGTCGCTGGAGAAAGTGTCGAAAATGCTGACCGCGCGTGGAATCGATCCAGGGACCACGAGTGCAAAAAGCTGCGACGTGTGCGCACTTGCAAAACAAGTGCAGAAGCCATTCACCTTGCGAGACGAAGACTTGACGCGACGCGACGATATTGTGTGCTCGGATGTGCTGGGTCCCATTACGCCAAACTCGAGATCGGGATGCGCGTATGCCGTATCGTTCATCATGATGAAGACGCGCTTCGTGAAGATCTATCTGATTCGGAAGAAATCGGATGTGATGGCGAAATTCATCGAGTTATGTCGCTACATGAAAACGCAAGCGGATGTCAGCATTCGAGTGATCAGAAGCGACAATGGCGGCGAGTACACATCGAACGAGATGAAGACTTACTGCGCGTCGAAGAGCATCAAGCAGGAGTCCACGATCCCACACACTCCGCAGCAGAACGGGAGGCAGACCCATGCCTCTACACAAGAATCAACGAGAGCGAGTACGTGGCGGTTATGGAGCTAAACCTATTACCCGGCAAATTGCGGGGTTACTGGGAATACCATTCGCTTGACAAGTGGTTGATGCAAGCCAAAGCCGACGGCAAGATAAATAATCAGAAGGCCACTGTGCTTTTTGACTCTGGTGCAGAAGTTTCTATCATCGACACCACCTTTGCTCGTAAGGTTGGGTGTGAATTTGATGAGACGCAGAGACAAGACGTTTTAGAATTGGGATATGACCCAGGGAAGGACAAGAGTGAAGATTACACTGGCTGGGTCACTGGTATATTATTTTACCGCCTGGGTAGGAAGGCTAGCCGGGCAGGATGCAATCTTGGGGATGGATTTCATGGTGCCCGCCGGCGTACGGCTGGGCTTATCTTACGGTACGTTGACTTTGCGCGATGAAGTGCAGATCCAGCTGGCTGGCCGGCAGAGGTGCCCACACTTAATTTCTTAAGTTGGGCCAATTCGTAACTATTCCGGTAGGACGGTAAGTGTTCTTTGCAAGTTATGTGGGCCACACCGTCGTTATAATTTTGCAGTAGTACCTTATGCACACACGTGTACGGGCTACAAATTACGGCATTGATTGGGGAAGCGGCATTGCCACAGGATCCGATATGGGTAAAAATCAGACGATACCAAACAGCGCGAATGACGGTGCCAAAATTTCTAGAATTAGCGCATAGATTGGATCAAGACGACGTTTCAGTGTGGCAGGAGAGTACTAGGTATTCTGAAACAGCCCTAGCTAACGTCTATGCATGCAAGGGACGCAGAACATGTGACCTGTCAGAAGAAGGATAGGCACAGCAAGTAGAAGATACGCCCCAGAGCCAATACTAAGGGCACGGCACGAGACATTTTACTGCTCGAACCCGTCCAAGACATTATTCAGAACATGGACGCGTATAGTAGGAAGACAGTGGCGACCATGGAAACACAAACGGAACGACACAATTTCAGTCAACGCATCAGTTCAGAACTGGATTTTCGATTAATAACACAAAATGCTAGAGGTTTTTCGTCGGGTACGAGACACACTTGGTTGCAAGCATGGAGAAATACCGTTAGTGAAACGACCGCTGTGCATTTTTGTTCAGGAAATACGTATTACCCGACATGAAGAGACTATGTAGTTGACGACTATTTGGGAACATATGTGAAAAATTTAAATGAAACGAACCAGCGCTTGGCCTATTGGAGTGAAGCAGCGACTAAAACAGGAGGAGTGGGAATATTCGTATTTCCAAACCCCGACTGAAGAATTATGCCGTGGCAAATGACGTTATGGTCATCAAGAATTATCGCAATCGAAATGAGGAAATGGAGATTTGTGAATATTTACACTCCATCAGATACTAAAGGGAATCGTGCTATATTTTATCGTCGATTAGACGTATGGAAGTTGGAGAGGTTTTGAAAGTTGTGATTGGAGGGGATTTTAATTGTCTAGAAACTCCTTTGCTGGACCGTAATGGACCCAATTGAGGACGCACAACTGAATGCCCCAAATTATCCAGGTTAGTTTCAGGTTGTAAATTGCAAGATGCGGCGCTCGTGCAATTTTCGGCGTGGACAATCGAAAAAATAGCAGATTTTACCGATTTCACTTTCTGGTGAGGAGAATCCGCAAGCAGGCTTGACAGATTTTATGTTCCTGATCACTGTTTCGAATGGGCACAGAGTGTCAAGACTAGCAGGACGGGAGTTCTATCAGATCATGAGCAAGTCGAAGTGTATTTACGGAGTCCGGCAGGGCTAACACGTCAACATCAGGCCAAACCCTTTAGGCTCCGATACCCAATTCGAGGAGCGGACAGAAAACGCACAACAGAAAAGATTCGAACGGTTATGGAAACGAAGACCTTGATCTCGCAGATTGGAGCATCTAATTGGGACCAGTTACGCAATCTTTGGATCCGGTCAATCGTACAGGTCAGAAAAGAGCTGCACAACGTCGAAGAAGAAAGGCCAAACAACTTGAACAAGCTTTGTATAGGATGGTTACTCACAGGGAGCAAATTCTGCTGGTAACAGAGAATTAAGTCGCAAAATCTAATCTATAGGTAAGAGATTGCGCAGATCTAACGAAAATATTCGATGCCTTTTTCGACGTACAGCGACTTGGGAAAGCGACCAAGCGTGTCACGCTTCATTTTACGGACTCACTATTTGAACATCAATCAGTAGCTGGAATTCCGGACAAAAATTCGCATGGGTTTGGAAAATGATCTTGGGAAAAAGTTACCGAAAGGTTCGAAAGGAAGACTTGGACATCAATCTACTGGATCTCGTAAAATTGGGAAGATATGCAGGTACGGAGTTGGAATATGATCCTTTACTTTCTGCAATTACAGACTACGATATCAAGCTAGCAATTCATGGGTTGGAAAGGCGGAAAGCGGGTGGTCCGGATGGTCTGAAGAATGACTTCTAAAGGGATTTCGCTACAGAATGAATTCCGGATTTGGAGATTGTATACAATGATATCTTGCTAGGGACACCCCCTCCAGCCTCTTTCCTAGAAGCAATCATTATTCCATTGAAGAAAAAATGAGACTCAGCGAACGCGTTGGACTACCGGCCCATCTCCTTGTTGCAGACCCGTTACAAGATCTGGCGAAGATAATTGAACTACGTTTACAGCATTTCTTGGGGCGACTCATAGGTGATTTTCAGCAGGGATTCGAGCATGGGCACCGAATGGATAGAGCGGTGGTGATAATGATGGAAATATTAACACCAAAATGGAAGCAAACAGTAGTGGGATTTTATTAATTGATTTCGCGAAGGCTTACGACACAGTGGATCGGCATTACATGATGGCTACAATAACTAGGTTTGGTTTCTAAAAACGATTTATATCCTTGATGTGGGCGCTCCATCGTG
>MIQA02002666.1:0-52015 GCA_001887855.2 Sclerospora graminicola | reverse complement strand
TGAATGGCGAACTCTCTCAACCATTGGACATTGTATCGAGTATTCGACAGGGTTGCCCTCTATCCCCTCTGCTGTTAATTCTTGCCGTTGAGCCGCTGGGTATGACAATACTTCAGGAGTAACAAATGCAAGGTTTTTCGATTAGTGGAGATGGATCAGAACAGACACACAAATTTTCGGCGTTTTGTTGATGATTCAACAATCTTTTTTACAAAAGGAAGTCAAGTTTCTATGGCGTTAGCAATAGTGAAGCAATTTGGTCTTATTTCAGGTTGAAGATGCAACCTGCGAAAAGGCATATTCGTTTCCTCGAGACCATCCATCAACTGGACCATTGGTTTGAAATTCCGGTAGTGAAGAGCAGCAACACTATCCGATACCTCGGATCCCAGATCGGACGGAAAAATTACCAGAGATCAACAGGGCGGGCCGAATAAGAGCGCTAAAGAGACGATTTTTAGCAGCAACAAAATGCGGATCGTCGGTCGTGGAACGAGTCACATTGTTTAATGCGATGGCCTACCGGCTATCCTCTTCACGGCAAAATTTTTCCTGCCTGACGGCAAAACGTACAAAGTGCTTATACATCTCCATAAGCAATTTCTATGGAGTAAAAAAGATCTCGACGGAGCCAATTCGTCACAAGATATCGCCCCAACTTCTGTTTTTTCCAAGTCGGCAGGGGGCTAGGTCTGATTTCGATCCCTATGGCTATTCACATCATAGCAGTCAAGGAAGCTACAGTGTGGATATTGGAACCCAGAGAAAGTTATTCGCAAGCTTGGCGGAATTGGCGTCACTTATTTTGTCCGAACACCACTTACTTATGGATTTCTCCTTGTAGCTACAGCAGAAAAAGGGCCAGGCGAGGTGGAGTTGGGCAGGCTACACAAGTGAATAAACACCTAGCGCAGTACCACGGATGATCAGATTCTGCTAGAGAGGTACGCTAGGACGACCTACGTCAACAGTGTGGGACACAGACTATCGATCCAGCGACCGCTGTTCAGTCAGGAGACGTAATAGAGGTATACGCAGATATCGCTAACATCAAACTGGCATGCACTCAGTCCGAATTCTCTTACACCGTTTTGGGGTACGTTCCATTGGTTTACTAACCCATGGATAACGGAAGGGTCTGTAGCTTTTTTGTCACCGCTAAAATATGATCTATTGCCGATGCTTAACATCCGGGATCTTTGCATTACACGAACATCGAAGAACGAATTCCAGTGGAAGGTCATAACCAAGGGATTATGAGGGCATTCACGAGCCAAAGTCGGTATATGGCTCCTAGCGATTATCTTGTGTCCGCCGAGAGTACCGATTGGAGCAGACATTGGCACGGCTGGGCAACTAAAGTTGTTATGGACGCCGGATCGATGATCACAAGTGGTATGGAATGTGGACAGTGCCAGACGGGTTGTGGGTACTTGCAGGGAGCCAGGACATAAATGGAATTTACACGAACGTTACGATGGTATTTACTGGGTTGAATGCGTTTCATTATACTTATAACCGAACCAAGTTGGTTCGACTTTGGATTTTCGTCCACGGTGGTACTCGAACCTGCACTCCCCCGGTCCCGGGGGAAGGGCATTAACCACTGCACCAACCGTGGTCGGTGACGATGGTATTTACAGGAACTGTGAAATGGAATCCAAGAACACTTTCAAGAGGACAACGAATGCACTTACTGCAAATGAGGCGAAGACGCGGAGATTCGTTTTTTTTCATACACAAATTTCTATGGACGGGCAAGGAAGGGATTCAATTTAAGTCAATTAAACAGTGGATTCGCAGGACTTTTCGTGGATTTACTACCGTTCATTTACTGGATTAATGCCTGGGATTCAACGCAAATGGAAACAAAAAAGCGGCGATGCGAGTGGAATCGTTTCATACAGGAACAATTTCCTGCAGCGGTCTGGCGTCACGATAGTCTCCTATCGGAATATCAACTATGTTGTGTCTATCGGGCGGTACGTTCCAACGAAATATCTATTACGATGGATATGCAACACTAGGAGGGTGTGCAATGGATACTCATTGCGTTTCACCTGGGAAAGGGGTCACACATATTGTGTGGGGTGCAGCCGAGCCAAGAAGTTTTGGTTAAGGCTACTTAGCTGTTGGAATGGATGGTGGGTGACTATTAATCAGTTAAAAAGTCATTTTGCCGTTTTTTGCCGCCAGAAGAGCACCAAGCATTTCGGAGAATATGATGGAAAGATTACGATATCGATGTGGAAAGCAAGCTGATGCATGCAGCCTGGAACTGAACAGACTTTGGTGGGCTTTCTGCTCTATTGGAATACGTGGTTATGGCAATTACGTAATGAAAAGGTACATAAAGGAATCGACAGGACAGCGCAGGAACATTTCCAAGTGGTATGGTCTAAAACCATAGCACAGATTCTTGCGGCGGTTTATTACGAAAAATGCAAACCTGACACAAGGTACGTAGAATTAAATTACAAATTTGTCTCGAATGTTTTCAAGAAGGATTACAGGACCGATCACATGATCAACGCTCGAAGTTAATACCTGAACATCAGGAAAATAGTCGATCAGAGATAGGTTTACAATTCGCTCTTAGGAATGTTATTGTAGCTAAGAGCATCGCCACCGGTAAGTCTTAATCAAGGTTTTAACCTATAAACCTCCCGTTAGACCAGATTTACCAGCCACCGGCAAGTCTTATTTCTGGTCGTTACCGCACGAGGTCTTAAATTTAGTGCTATGGGACTTATTTTAAAACCGTGGTTTTAATGAACCAAGCGGGTTCATTGGTCAAAACAATTCTTGCAACAATTGGTCAAACATCGAAAAAAAACTTGCGACTGTCTCCAGTACAATGTAAGTTTTAATTTTTATTCATGATGCTAGCTAACACTACTGACGAGTCCCTTTACCTTTCGTGATAGAGTCAATCTATGGTAGCGCAGCCGACACGCGTGAAAACGCAGCGGGACTCCTTTATTGGCAAAGTCAATTTGCCAGCGCATAAAATGGTGATGATCGAATCAATACGCTTGCGCTATTCAATCCGATTTGTCGAGCTTCGATCAATTCTTATCAGTGGGCACCGCCAGACGATGAACATGCAGTGCAACAGTTTGACGATCAAGGCTCAGTTATAAAGGAAGAACATAAAGCGTTATGTTGTGCTGGCGCAAGGAAATTTTGCTCCTGCTACGTGGCAAGTAAGCGTGTACATATAAGCATTAAGATGGCTCAGCAGCTACATGTAGATATACATGTATTGTTGTTGGTTGATGCTGTACTACTGTAGTATGGCAATAGTAACAACGATACAGCAATCTGAATCTTCTCTCAGGCTCTTGCTCTGCCTCTATGTATCCGGGTCCGCTGCCACATATGCGATTCCAAGCGTCTGATTCTTCAATGTTTGGAGCGTTTCATGGTCCATGCAAATTGCAGCAAGAACTCCACACAATATCTCCAGCAAATTGCTATCTGCCAACACATCAAGGCGTTCAACTAAAAGCTGAAACGTAGCACATGGTGCTGCTTTTCAGCAACTCTATGGTCGTTCCAGCGATTTAGACGAACAAGCATTGATTGAGTCCAATATCTCACCGGAATTACCTTCAAGAAGGCACAAGAGGCATTCAACCCGACTTGGCAACTTAGTATACACAACGTCTAAACTGAAGTAAACATATTAGCATTCAACCCGACTTGGCAACTTAGTATACATAACGTCTAAACTTAAGTAAACATATTAGGTCGGGGACGGCAGAAACGATTCCCTTCGCGCGGGGAGTAGCTCAGAGCAGGTCGCCTTGATGAGAATATGTGGTATGAATCGGGTGTGGAGACATAATTCCCGTTTTTGGAATTACAGGTGTAACCTAATAATGATTGGCAGATATTTTAAATAAAACTGACGTTAAGCCTTGCCGGTGGAACAATTTCGTTCACACAGGTTTTACGATCAGCCACGGGGTCTTAACTCTTCAATTACGACCTGACGTTAAGACTCACCGGTGGAGATGCTCTAATAGTTAAGAGACTTAATAGACTGTGATCGAACAACAACAACACTCTTCTTACACCAGACAGTAGCGATTTTTGACGAATGCGCAATTTATGTCTGTACTGGATTCGCCAAAATTCATGAAAGTTGTCATTTTAGCGAAGCTGGAGCGCCTGCGAATCCTTCCAAACCTCTCTGATTGGTCAGAAAGAAATTACTCTTCGATCGTAAATAAGTTAGGTCTCCGATCTTCGGAAAATACCGGCTACAGTGGAACCTACATTTACCATTACCGGTATTTCGAAATCATTTGTACTTAACGATATATTTGCATAAAACGGTCGTTTGGAACCATTACGGCGTGCATCAATCGACACGCAAGTGACAATGATCTCAAATACGATTTGTAGTAGCAATTGAAGCGCAAGGTGAAACCCGGCTCGGTACCGCGCTGGTTGACTCGATTCGCCTCTACCCGAATCGATACTCCAAGTCAGTAGCCCCCTAAACATCTCATCTCGGTTCGTGTCATCTATTTCAGTGTGGCATGTTTAACATGTAATAATACATGTATTTAGTGTGCCTCCTATCGTTCGTAGGCTACAATGGCGGGGCGTCATCACACAGAATGTTTGATGTGCCAACATATGTAGCAAACCTGAGCGGGCACGAAACAGAGCCACGAGGTGGCTGGGCAGGAAGGATCGGTCTGCTTAGCGGTTTTAACTTAATTAATGTATGTGAAAAAAATGATAATAACTGCCCCACCGAGTATTTCGTGAATATAAATGGGCAAAGTGCAAAAATGAGCTCGTCAACCCATGACGTCGGTTCGTTGGTTTAGCAGATCGCCAATCAAACTCTGAGATATCGTTGAAGTCCGACTCCATGTGGTCTACATAATCACGCCAATACATTTACCTTGCGTTTATTATACTCACTTCAGCTGACTCCTGTATCTTAACCAGCCACGTCGGCTCTCTATCATTCGCGAATTCGCCGGAAACCTCGCAGTCGAAGTCCGCCTATCATGCTTCGCTCGCAGCGCCTTCTCATTAGCCGTCATGTGAACTCCAGTCTCACCCGCACGCACCAGACGCGGGATGCTAGCACCATCAAGAAGCTCATGGCCGCTAACCGCGGAGAGATCGCTACCCGCATTATGCGCGCTGGAAACGAGCTCGGCATCCGCACTGTCGGCATCTTCTCCAAGGAAGATCGTTTCACACAGCATCGTTACAAGGCAGACGAAAGTTTCCTTGTCGGTGAAGGCAAGTCCCCTGTCGGTGCCTATCTGGACATCGATAGTATCATTAAAATTGCAAAGGAAAACAACATTGAAGCGATTCATCCGGGGTATGGTTTCCTCAGTGAGAACGTTGGCTTTGCTGAAGAGTGTGCCCGCAATGGCATTAAATTCGTCGGCCCAACGCCCGAGAACTTGCAGCGCTTTGGTGACAAGACAGCGGCACGTGAGATCGCCATCGAACAAAATGTTCCCGTTGTGCCTGGTACGGATGGACCTGTTCGTACCCTCGAGCAGGCGCGTGCCTTCATTGACTCGGGGGTTGGTTACCCTGTCATTATCAAAGCGAGTATGGGAGGTGGCGGACGTGGCATGCGTGTTGTCACGTCAGCTGACGAGCTGGAAGAAAATTTCGAGCGTGCGAGTTCCGAAGCTCTGGCAGCTTTTGGGGATGGCACTGTGTTCATTGAGCGCTATGTGGATCGCCCTCGCCACATTGAAGTGCAGATCTTGGGTGACGGGCAAGGAAACGTTGTGCACTTGTTTCACCGTGACTGCAGTGTACAGCGTCGTCATCAAAAGGTGCTGGAGACAGCTCCTGCCGTGGGACTTGACCCGAAAACAGAGAAAGCTATGATCGATGATGCGGTTCGGCTAACTAGTGCTGCCAAGTATCTCAACGCCGGTACCGTCGAGTTCTTGGTGGACCAACAAGGTCGTCATTACTTTATCGAAGTCAATCCGCGTATTCAAGTCGAACATACCATTACGGAAGAGATTACAGGCATTGACCTTGTGCAAAGCCAGATTCGTATTGCTGGTGGGGAGAGCTTTCAAGATCTCGGGCTCAGTCAGGACAAGATCAAGCCGCGTGGGCATGCCATGCAGTGCCGAGTAACGACGGAGAACGCGAGCACGGGTTTCCAGCCAGATTCGGGTGTCATTGAGGTGTTCCGTAGCCCTGGAGGCATGGGAATTCGTATCGATGATGGCCCTGGCTTTGTCGGCGCTCACATCACCCCCCACTATGATTCACTATTGGTTAAAGTTACTGCACGTGCTTTAGACCGTGATGACTGCGCGCGCAAGTTGAAACGTGCGCTGTCGGAATTCCGCGTACGTGGTGTGACAACCAACAAGAGTTTCCTCACGAATGTGCTCAATCATCCCGACTTTATCAAGGGTGTCGTGGATACGAGCTTTATTGCTGAGAATCCAGACCTGCTCTTGCCATCGACGTCGACCAATCGTGGCCAAAAGATGCTCAAGTATATTGGGAATACCATCGTGAATGGCCCTGAGAAGGCGCTAGGTGCCACTGGTCCTGCTCCGTCCAAAGTTGACCCGCTCATTCCTACGCTATCGCAACCGCCAGCTTCCAAGGAGAAATCGCTGCGTCAAACGTACGTTGACGAGGGCCCAGAAGCGTTTGCAAAAGCTGTGCGTGCTAAAAAGGGGCTTTTGCTCACGGACACAACGTGGCGTGATGCACATCAGTCGTTGCTAGCCACACGCATGCGGACGCGTGACATGCTTGCTATTGCTCCTGCTACTTCCATTGCTATGCGTAATGCCTTTTCACTCGAAATGTGGGGCGGGGCGACGTTCGATGTGTCGATGCGGTTCTTGCGTGAAGATCCATGGGACCGTCTCGCAGCTTTGCGGGAGGCTGTGCCTGACATTCCGTTCCAGATGCTACTTCGTGGTGCCAATGCTGTGGGCTATACGAGCTACCCCGACAATGTTGTATACAAATTTTGTGAAAAGGCTCAGAAGACGGGTATGGATGTGTTTCGAGTGTTTGATTCACTCAATTACCTTGAGAATATGAAGCTCGGCATTGATGCTGTCGGTGCGGCTGGTGGGATTATCGAGGCTGCCATGTGTTACACTGGTGATGTCTCGGACCCGACACGTGGCCCGTACAATCTTGAATACTACCTTGATTTTGTGCGTCAGTTGGTGGCACAGGGTATTCATGTGCTCGCTATTAAGGATATGGCTGGGTTGTTGAAACCCAAAGCAGCCGAGATTTTGGTGTCTGCCATCCGTAACGAGTTCCCCGACTTGCCAATTCACGTTCATACGCACGACACAGCCGGCACGGGTGTCAGTTCCATGTTAGAAGCTGCGTACGCTGGAGCTGATGCTGTGGATGTAGCTACGGACGCAATGTCCGGGACGACGTCTCAGCCGTCGATGGGGGCGATTGTTGCAGCACTGAAAGGTTCCAAGTACGATACGCAAGTGAATTCCGACGATATTATGGAAATCAACGACTATTGGGAGACTCTGCGGGGTGTTTACGCTCCCTTTGAGTCGGGGCAAAAGTCGGGTTCAGCTGATGTGTACCACCACGAAATGCCTGGTGGACAGTACACGAATTTGCTGTTCCAGTCGACGCAGCTTGGGTTAGCGGGTCAATGGCCTGCGATTAAACGTGCGTATGCCACGGCCAATCGCCTCTTGGGTGACATTATCAAGGTGACTCCTTCGTCGAAAGTGGTGGGTGATTTCGCCCAGTTTATTGTGCAAAACAAACTCACGGAGCAAGAAGTGATTGATCAAGCAGAGACGTTGTCGTTCCCCAAGTCAGTGCTCGAGTACTTCCAGGGGTATTTGGGTATCCCACACCATGGCTTCCCCGAGCCACTGCGTTCGCGTGTGCTCAAGGGGAAGGTGCTGCCGAATGGTCAGGAAATGTTCCAGGCGGCCTGGTGCTGAGATGAGCCGTATGATTTCAAGGCGGCAGAAAAGAAACTCAAGGAACAGTATGGGGAAGACCGAATCCGTGACGTTGATGTGATTTCACACGCCATCTACCCGGACGTGTTTGCAGACTTTATGAAGTTTAAAGACGAGTTTGGTTCGCTTCACTTTTTAGACACTCGCACGTTCCTCACGGGTTTGGAAGTTGACACGGAGGTTGAAGTCGAAATGGAGCATGGGAAGACGGTGTTTATTAAGCTTATTGCCGTTGGGGGCGTGAGCAAGAGGGACGGCATGCGTGACGTGATCTTTGAGCTCAATGGTCGCCAGCGTGTGATTCGGGTCAAGGACGAAGTTGCAGGCGTGAGCTCTTCTGCGAAACCCAAGGCCACGGCCATGGCTGGGTCTGTTGGTGCCCCCATGCCCGGTGTGGTGCTCGATGTTCGTGTCAAGAAGGGTGAGAACGTCAAGGCTGGTGATCCGCTACTTGTATTAAGTGCCATGAAGATGGAGACTGTGGTATCTGCGCCAGTGAGCGGCCGCGTAGTGTCCATCCACGCGGACGTTGGTGACAATATGTTAGGCGGTGACTTGCTCGTGGAAATCGACGAGACAGGGGATCAGGAAGACTAAGTATTTACCAGGCTTTACGATGTACTTATGTAGGATGAAGAAGAAACAATACCAAGGATTAATATGCTCGACAGTTAACGAGCATATTAATCCTTGGTACTTAGTTTCCTATTCGTACAGTATCTTCGATATCTTCCTCTTTAAATATGGCGAGTACTAGTATGGAGCAGAAAGAGATTGTGCTTCGTACCTACGTATACACAGGTTGCATCTTCGTCGCAGAGATGTGTCGCTCCCGCGCCAAAAATGCATTCAACGATGCTTTATACGAGCAGCTTACCGCAGCGCTCGACAAGTTTGAGACAGATGCTTCTCTCCATGCTTTTGTGCTCACTGGCCACGGGGATTACTTCACCAGTGGCGCTGATATCAAGGAGGCAGTTGCTCTTCTCGACGACGGATCAGTTCGTCTGCCTTCAGAGAGTCCGTCGTATGCGTTCATGCACAAGATGCTCGAGTGCAACAAGTTGCTGGTCGCGGCAGTGAATGGCCCTGCTATCGGGATAGGGGTTACGTTACTCTTGCACTGTGATATTGTATATGCAGTTGAGCAGGCTACATTTTGGACACCATTTCTACGAAGTGGTGTGGTCCCCGAGTTTGCATCGTCCTACACGTTTCCGCACTTGTTGGGGCCAACCGTCGCGAGTAATTTAGTTATCCGCTCCAAGGTTTATACAGCGAAGGAAGCGCTCGATGCCAAGATTGTCAACGAAGTGTTTTCTACGTACGGTTTCCTAGATGCGGTACTAGCAGACCTTAGACCGATTGTAACAAACCGCTTGAATCAGACCAATTTACCCGTCTATACGTCGCTATTGCGTCGCGAACGGGCTCCAAAGATCCGTGAAGCACTGGTGAACGAGTTTCAGCAGCTCGATCGTCGTGCGACGTCAGGGGAATTCCTAGCTACGGTAATGGAGCTCAAGCAGCGCCTTAACCACAAGACCAAGAAGAGCAAACTGTGAAATGGAGAGCTCAAAAACGTACGTCGCTCAATTCGAAACGTAGAGCTCAGCAATTTATCTGTTATCCTCAATCTGCTAGTGCGATCACTCCACTGGATTCGTAGCAATGAATGAGCTCCAATTTCTTGAGTTCCTCGATCGCTCGATTACCTTCTTCAACACTTGGACAGCTCTGCACACATGAAAAAGTCAAGTAACTAAGTAACTAAGGAGGATAAGAGGATGCATTATTTTGATCCTCACGAACACGTACATTGAGAAAAGTCTTCAAGCTGACGGTTTTTCGTGGGGTGGAAGCCATGTTATCTGTCGAGGATGTAGGAGAATTGCTGCTTAGTTGCTGATATAAGCGAGTCATAAGTGTCCCAATCCCTGGAGAGAGAGCAAGTGCTCGCAGCAACGAGTGCAATCGAGCGCCATTTGAGTTGATTTGCGGGGCAAGCTCTGTCACCAAATTTTCCAGCTACAAGGCACAGGACTCAAGTTAAAACAGGCTACTTTCTACAACGATGAAACGTACGTACGTGAGCTATTTCTTCCAGCACTTCTTGCTTTTCTTCCATGTATTGTGTCTTTAAAGATTGTCGCTACGTAAGAAGACGAGACCCCATTAGTTATGCGAGATAGATTTCCACGCAACGATAGCAAACCACGTACGTCCAGTTTTTCCGCAGTTGCCTTCTGAACTTCCTTTAGCAGGACAATCTCTTGCTGAAGTTCAATAATTTCATGCTGAGCACGCTCTTCTTCCATTCGTTGTCGCATCTCTATACTTTCGGCATCATCTAAAGCATCCTCAGTTTCCTCATCTTCACATTCCTTCTCCAACGTAGCAAACACTTCCTGCTGCTTTCGAATATCAAGCGTAATTTCCTCCAATTCTGCTTTTAAACGTGCACTTTCCTCGTCAAGATGTTTTTGCATACTTTTTTTCTTTAGTAACTGTTGTTCGCGTCGTTGTTTCGCTCGAGCAGCGATCGCTTCCTTCTCCTTTGCAATCTCTTGGTCCAGCGACTCTGCCTGGTCATCCAATTCCTTTAGCATACGCGCATACAGTTCCTGAATGTCTGTATTTCGACTCTTGAGAAGGTTATGGTACTGCACAGCATGCCACAATTATTATAGCACTTTTTCTTTTCCTAGGGATCCAAAAAGAAACTTACTTCCTCCGAGGCACGACGCAACTGCTTCTCCATCTTAGATTTCGAGATTTCCAGTCGCTCCGCTGTCTCTGTTCCTTGCTTCAGCATCGCTTGAAATTTCTCCTCTAACGTAAGGTTTTCTGGCTCCTCATTAGCAGCTACTACTGCTAATTTAGACGTCAAGTGAGGCATTCCAGACTCTGGTAATGCCTGCTGGATCCGTTCCAAGTACGACCCAAGCATTGCATCCGTTGCACGGAGCTGTACAAAGCACACAGAACGTCATTCAGTTGGTGCAATGAATAAAACGTAATAAACCCATTACATGGACCTTGTCGCTGCTTGCCGATAGCTGCAACACGCACTTAATTAGCTCATCCTTTGCATTGGTCATTTTGACATGTAAAATTATTGTTATTATAAAATAATTGTGATAATTATTTATGTGCGTCACATTATTCACTTCCATAATGCAACGTCCTCGTCCTCCCTTATTTGTACCACCATTTCCTCCTTCTCGTGGCGTTTTACGCCCTCCAAGATTCTTCCATCAACCTCCAAGAGCCTATATTATAAATTATGTCCCTCGTCCTCCTCGTCCTGCTGTCGTAGACTCGGAACGAATATGGCTAGATACATTTAAGCAAACCCATTGTCAATCATCTGAATCGATTGCATCGAATTCGAAAGAACCCCCTTTACGAATATTGCGACGCCGAATTGTGCAAGCTCAGAAACTAGTGGAGCAACTAACGAAGGAGGCGACAGAGTTGGCTGCGATTGAGAAGAAGCTGAAGATGTTGCATGAAGGCTCAAGTAACGATGAAACTCTACAACTGCGTGTTCACTATCAGCGTAAAGTTGGCGTTTGTGAGACGCTCAAGAAACAACTGGAAGCAATGAATGCCACGTCAGGACTTTTTCCGAAACAACAGCTAAAGGAAATTGAAGATTTTTCTCGTCGAGTCAACAAGAAAAAGGTACGAGAACTTGATTTTATAGCTGCTCTATTTTGTTGGTGATAGTATTTGATCGTTCCATAGGCTTATCGAAAGCGATCGAAATTGCAGCGGCGTTCTAATGCAAAACTTTATCGCGCACTGCATGCAAGGAAAGACGAGCAGGAAATAAAAAGTGACAACGAGGTGGAATCAAAGCCTGATGAAGAGAATCAAGAAAAGAAAGACAACTCACTGCCGTCTTTATCAACAAAGATACAGCACTCGCCAGATCAATCTCTGGATCCTGAGACCTTAACATTTGGTCGTCTCGTCGCTATCCGACGAGCTTGGGACGCGTATAATGTTTACCCGCAGACACCAGGAGCTTCAAGAATTCCTCCGGTACATCACCTATACTGTATTGGAATTCCAAAAGATTCATCGTGACTAAACTGACTTTGTTTTTATTTCTATACAGCATTTTGTGCCTCCACCACCTGCACCATCTCCTCAGTGGGCAGTGTATATTGATTCTCCCGTCTCCAGCAACTTTAATTACAATTAATTATGGGAGCCACTAGGTGCACACCCCCTTTTTGATACGTGCACACCCCTATACCATAAAGTAGGTACAACGTACCGTAAAGAATAAAGAAATTAATTTAAACCAGGTGCCAGAGAGGATTTTTTTTTGAAATGCCGATGATAGATATGCAAATTCAAAGAAATACATCCTTCTAACAAGAAACTAAAGTCTCGATGAGACGTCCATTCACGAGATCACTTTTGATCTGGTGCTATCCTTTCGATATGATGAGCAAATGGACAGCCGGATCCGATTTTGCAAAGAAAACGTTCTTACGTTCTGTTGATAATGCCCCTAGTGACAGGAAAATCATTATTTACTTCTGCTGATGCTGCGTAAATCATCACCATTCCGCGTCCATCTTGGCGAGCAAAATGGTTCCATTCTGCAAGCACTGTAGCGCTCGGTCCTAGGCCATAAGCGCATCCGCCATCTACACACACGCCAATCGTGGCCAACGACGAGTCTCCACCAAGCTGAATACGCCACGCAGCAAAAGATGTATTCGCAGCTGTAGCATAAATTGCCGCAGCCGTCGTTGTCCTGATTCACATTGTACGCCATGATGTTGACCCAATCCACGTATTTCAGAACTTGAACCGGGAAACACCTCGAGTATTCTGCTGCTTATTGCGCTGCGCATACTGAAGGGTCTCCCTCATTGAAATAAGCATCATAGGTCAGCAAAGCAGACGCGTGACCTGCTTCATCTAACGCTTCTCGTGTAGCTTTTAACAATCCAATGGTTCGATCAGCGCTGAATTGTACCCTAACAGTTTTGTCTTCTAGATCGACACCATCAAATCCGAATTTAGTAACCAAAGTAGCTGCCGATTCTCCAAACAATGTAGCATTTGTAATCTTGGAAAAGTTTTCGTTGTTGGTTGAGCCACCAACACTAGCCGAGGCCAAAATGCATCGCTTATGGAGTCTTTCCACAAATTGAATCATGTTGTCATCAAAGGACTGAAAAGTCGGTACAATAACTCGTTCAGCAACTAATGCAAAGCCAAAGGCGAGGTGAGTGACCCATTTGAGACGGTATCACATCCAGCAACTTCACTTTGCCAGAACGCCACAATCTGGGTTTTTCCATATTGAGAATAAAACTTTTAAGTCGGACGAACTTGTCGTGTTGCTACCTACTGTATTGTTTAAACAATGGCGTCCGGGCGATCTGGATATCTTAATTGTAACAAAAAATGTGTTTGTGTTCCGAATACGGACCTTTTTAAAAAGGATTGATGATACACTGCTAAGGAATAATAACTTCTGTAACGCCGAGTCAGTTTTCGACCAGCACGCAAGTAGTAATGCGCAGGCTAGTCACAGCTCTAGAGGCTGCCTAAGTCTATATAACTTATATAAGATTTATACAAGTTGAGAAAGTGTTCAAAAATATAATGATTATGCATCAGCTTAGTTTTTTTGACCTGTAACAATTTTTCTTGCGATCTCTTCTCATTCAGCAAATCGTCTTCAAAAGCATTGATATTAGCGGGATCGAGTTGCAGGAAGCCCCGCCAAATATCAGCGAAGCTGATGATTTCATTCTTTACGGTACGTTGTACCTACCACTTGGTACGGGGGTGTGCACGTGGCAAAAAGGAGGTGTGCACCTAGTGGGTCCCTTAATTATTGACATTTTGCACTTTTGTACAGAAGTGTTAAAAATGCAGGTTGTGACAACGTCAAATATTGTGCACATTCTTTTACCTTCGGCAATTACGCGCTCAATTCAGCTACTTTGTCTCTTAAACTTTGCTCCGTTTCAAGCTTTTGCAGCTGATCTGCATTAAGCGACTCACCTGCTTCTTTTTTTGCCTTGATCGCTTCAATTTGCTTCAGTTTCTTTACCAATCCCTTCACCTTTTTCGCCTTCTCCTCAGGTGTCAATTCGGTTGGACTCGGTTCGGTTTGAACCTCCGGAGTAACACTAACGACGACCTTAGCAAGTGCCTCGTTTACAGCAGCTTTAGCTTCTGCAGCTTCTTGTGCCTTCTTTCGACGTGCACTCTTTGAAAGCTTCTTTGGCGCTGCAGCCGCTCCCATGCCGGGTATTACGCGAGGAGCAGCACCAGGAGCCGTGGGAGTGCCGCCTCGGGGAGTGGCAAACTTGTTGCGGTCTAGTTTTCTTGAACCGCCCTCTTCCTTACGCATCATAGCAGCAAGAGCTCCTGTCGAATTCGGAGGACGGTAAGCTTGGGGCTTCGGTGCAGCTTGCGCAGTGGTCGATCCAAACCCTTCCTCGTCACCTTTTCGGCGTGGAGATTGAGGTCGATTTGGATACGTGTCGGGCGCTGCCGGACGAAACTTGAGGTCGTACAGTTCGGGATGTTCTTCCTGGTAAATGGGTCCAGTGCCATCGTAGCGGAAGATTTTAAAGCCATTATCTACACGCAAACGTGGGAACGTCGTGGCCGTCACAAAGTAGCGGCTATCTGGCGACCAAGTGAACGTTGTGGCGGAGTTTGACGTCGCTGACCCCATTTTTTTTAGTTTATTACGTTCCCAAAAGTCCATGTCACCACGAAGGTTACCAAATCCAGCTAGGCATAGAAAACGACCATGTGGGCTATAGCTGACATGATTTCTAGGGGCAGCACCAAACTCAAAGATTGGTAGCGCTTTATTGTCGTAAAGCGTAGCTTGAGCAGGCATTGCACCAGCAATCACAACAAAACCACGACCAGTTGGGTCCCACGCTACATCGTGCACCGTGCCTTCTTTCGTGAGTGGCACAATACAGTCATACTCGCCATCGCTCTGTAAGAAGAAAAGGCCAGTTTCACCATAGTACGACTTGCCTGACGTGTCGATATCCGTACGAGTTTCAATAATCAGGGCATTCCCGGTAGGAGACCATTTCAATACCACATCCTGAGCTTTAAAGAAGCTCTTTGTGGCTGTTGGCACTTCTAAACGATTTGGAAACTGGAAAATTTTGACACTTGCAGGCTTGCCTTTCTTTTCCGGAACAAACAGTGCCACCTTGTATGGAGCAGCACCAGGAGCTACACTAAAGTTTGCCACATTCTGATCAGAAAAACCACCGAATCAGTTAAGGAACGTGGCGACCGCTATAAAACTGAATAAATAAATTGCATACCGGAAGGTTAATGTGACCAATGGAGCCAGCTGCAATATCTTGGCCGCTGTAAAGCACGACACCGTTGGCACTTTGACGCGCACAGATCTTTTCGTCCGATGACCATTGAAATGGTGGCCATTTCTACAAAAGCAACACGTTTTTTTAACCCAATCAATCATCGATAGGAAACCAACAACCAATCACGTACATCCCGCGTATACGACTTGTGATTAAAGCGTATCACTTGTTCGCCCGTAGTTACATCCCAGACAATTAGGTTACCCAAAGTTACGTCCTTTTGAGGTCGTTGCCACGTCAACAAGTGTGAGCCTAGAGGCGACCACGCTATTGCATGAATTCCTGGATTGTCGACGCTCATGACAACAGCGCCAGTGTCCGAATCACGAACTGTGAATCCTGAAACAGCGCGTACCATCACCACAAATTTCCCGTCTTTGGTAAACTCGACGAGATCCACAGCATCCGAATCTTTTAACTTCTCGTCACGCTCAATCTTCACCTCATCCTTGCTAGACGAAGGTGGTCCCCAAATAGCTTCAATCCCATTTTTACTACGTAGCAAGAATTTTGTACGTGGCACGCCTTTTGTGTCGTCGTTTGTTGTAATGCACATGAATGGAATTAAGACGCTCTCTTCAGTGTCACTTTTTAAGAGGTTGAATGGATGAGAAGAAAAGAGTACAGACAGATGTGACGGACACAATTATATGACAGTATACTTCTGAATGGAGAGCTCAATACAAATATTTTGACCAATGATGGATCGGCATTGTGTAGCCATATATATTACCGTATACCATCTGTCTTAGGGCAAGCAGCTCGGTTGAAAAATGGGGGCTTCTGATTGGTTAGATGGTCGTCGCCATCTCGGTTGGCTCAACTGACCTCGAGGAGGTCGGCTGAGTCAACAGATCCTCGGTTATAAAATTATATAGGCGCTTTCAGCCAAACCTCACAGACCTGAATGACACTGTTTTTGTTCACCCATTTCACTTTGAAAGGTGGGTGAGTCTTCTCTTACGTGGTTGGTCCTTCTGTTAGGAGTCTCTAACCGAGGTGACTCAAACAGAGGTGAACTTTTCCCTTAGCCGACACACACGGGAACAATAAATGCCTGCACATGCTGATGATTTGTTTTGGAACGTTTTTGAAAGGTTTAAATAAGAAAATGGGCAATAGATTTCGGACAAAACGACACATCTGGGCAATTTGAAGGTCACCATGATGATCAGAAAGGGGTTTACACTGCCATCCCTCCCAGATCGTTAATATGTAGATGGCCTGTGGCCTCCGTTTTCACTGTATTTCATTTGGCCGCGCGCCATCGATTTGACAATGCGCGATGTCCACTCAAATGTGTGACATTGACTTTTTGTATTCCTTACCCAAAACTGATCGACTGTGATTGGCTGAGAGTTTGTGTTGGTTATAACAATTTGTATGATATGACAGATGTTATACGGTAAATTTATCCCAATATTCGATAAAATAGCCCCGTTGCCTTAAAAAGTAGTCGTGGTCCAAGCGAGTGATAAGCCATGTTTCATTAGCGTTGGTCTACAAACGTCCAAGTAGAATTGAGATAAGCAAGCTGTGACCGTATAAGAGCACGTAGGCAACACATTCAACGAAAATGTAATAACAATTATAAAGTGAACAGGACGATTTAAGGAAGCATTTTCATTAATCCCTGTCATTAGAATATTCGTGATCTGGTTGTCCACACATCATTTAGATATTCTGTACTGCAAATTATATTCCGCCATTAAGTACTTGGTACGCTGGTTGGGGTATTCCCAAGAGTTTGACTCTTGGGAACCGATTGAGGTGCTGAGGGCGGATGCCCCTGACCTCATGAAGGAGTTTGAGAAGGATGCTTCTCCTCAAACTAGTAAGAAGCATCAACACTAGGTGATGATGCATGTGAGACATCAACACTAGGTGATGGGTGCAAGGTATCAGCAGTAGGTGCTGATACATGAAGGGCATCAATTAGGTCCTTAACACCAGCGGGTACCGAGTAACCTTGGTACCCTCGCAGCTCCTTTTCGCTAAGACGAGGAGCTCCCTTGGGAAACAAGGGCAAACTAAGTGAGAAGGAACTCCGCAAGAAATTCCTTCTTTGATGCAGATAAAATGGATAAAGTCCATTTTTCCTGAGCGCGAGCGCTTTAAAAAGCGCTCGCGGTTTACGTGAATTTTATTCACGTAATCATCGGGACCTTTGTTGTGGTTTTCAACAAAGGCGTTCCAACTTTGTGTCAGGGCGTCTTTATCGTCTCTGTTCTTGTCGCTGTCGTAATCGACAGGGTCAGAATCCACCTCACCATCACTTAAGGCTAAGAAATTCTAGTGAACTTACGCTCGCTAGACCTCTTGCGGAGGACGGCGACGTCGTCGCCCTCTTCTTTGGAGTCAGATGACTCTCCGAAGACAGAAGAACACTTCTTCGCCACCCGCCCGACGGCAGGTGAAAGAGCAAAAGATGTCGCAGTAGCGACATCTTCTCGTCCTCTTTTAGACACTGCTTCTGCAGCGTCTACTACGAGAGACCCATTGTCTCTCGGCTTATTCTTCGACGCTACATTAGTGGCGTCGACATGCGATGTTGGCACATCTGCACGTGATGCAGAGGTGGAGGCGGCATTAGCAGTATCGGTAGCGCCCTTAAGAGCGCCGCCGCGTTTTTCGACCGTTGGATTTTTAATGGTCGTTAGCGGGTTATAACAAAATGTCGTAATGACCAACAAGTGCCACCATTCGATTGGCCAATATTTCATCATATTATTGGCCAACCACCTTGAGTGGGGGGTGATGTAATGTGGTGCCATTACATAAGTGATATTTAAGTGAAATATCACAGTTCAATTTTCAGACTTACTGTCAGAAATGCGAATATTGGATTATAAGCTATTATAATCCACCGGGGTAAAACAGATTCTGATATAATTATCGAATCTAACAAGAGATCTAATAATAGGGATATAATTAGATCAGTTTTACATTACATGTTACTATGATTAGTCTAGATCTAATTATACTACAGTAAAAAGTGTCATTAGTGTGAGTGGGAAATAGTGTCACTG
This sequence comes from Sclerospora graminicola, assembly GCA_001887855.2. NCBI lineage: Eukaryota > Oomycota > Peronosporomycetes > Peronosporales > Peronosporaceae > Sclerospora > Sclerospora graminicola. The sequence goes on along the minus strand of MIQA02002666.1, from coordinate 33,589 downwards.
CGCAATTACCGTGGGTCACACCAATTTTTCTTTTTCAATTATCCACAGTTAGTCACACTAATTTCGCACATTCTATTTGCGGGAATTCCGTAACTTTACCATGCATTTTCTCAGATCCCGTAAAACTTTTCAACTCACCTGAGTTTTTTGCCCGAATCGCTGCAGGTGAAGCTCAATATAGCTTGACGGCTTTGGTTTCTGAAGTAGTGAAATGTTTTGAAATACGCAACCAATTGTTGTTTCCAAGACCCTGCGGTAGTTGTTTTACCACACTTGATTGCAGTCTTATATACCGATGCTATGTTCTCGCGGATAAGTTACTCTGAAGCTTGCGCACTTGTTGGTTGCAAAAGTACCATTTAAGTGCTAAGCATTGTGTTACATGACTTAACGTGAAGCTGACATACAAGTCTAATAACACGGTGGCTAATTTGTAAGTTGTGCGCACACAAAAACACCTGCCCTTTTGATTTAATTGACGAGAAGCCATTATTTCATTCCCTGCCAACAGCATTGCATTAGCCTCTTGCAGCAAGTCGTAGATTGGACTCAACTCGGCCTTTACGAATGCGCTGACCCGCTCCGAGTAGGTGTCAAGGCATTTGCGTACTTCTTTCCATGCCTGTCTCTCGGCTTGCAGGCTTGTCGATAATCTTTCAAGTACGGATAGTCAAACGGCAAGTTTCTCCACGACGATGAGAGGGTGGAGGTTTTGCCATTCGACGACGGGGGATAAGTAGACGGCGGGGACTGTTTTATGGCTGCGCGAGTGTCAAGCCACTCAATATATTTAGAAGCCGTCCAGTGTTTTATCTGGTGTGGCAATTGAAGCTCAGGTGGAACACGAGACGTGGGTTGATACCACACGTTACTCGGACGAATTTTGTTGACTGTAGCATCACGAAGAATTTCACTGCTCGGGAGGAAAATCATATGGCAAAACGCGCGAAGTTCCTCGTAGGAGAAATCAACTTCGCGCAATGGTATGACGTGCTCGAGCAGAAGTTTCAATTATGTCATGTCATTCGCAAGACGCAGCTTTCCATCGGAAGCTTCTCCTTCAGGGTCGCCCAGTAGTTTCGCAATCTGCTCGTTTGCAGCTTCGCTTAGCGTCTCGATCTGCGTGACGTCGTCACGACACGGTCCTTCGACAACCAAACTTTATATCCTTTTGTTTCATCATTTTTGCCCAAAATTAGAGCCCTCTCCGCGTGCTTCGCGAGTGACTTCGAATGCGGATCCCTGTATACCATGCACGGGGATCCAAAACCACAATATCTCCGATGTTCGTTGGCCTTTTTGTTAACATCTGGATCGGGGGTGCCCTTCCAGGGTTTGCCCTGGTCGGACTGCGGTTGAATATGTACATGGCATACTCCGCCGCCTCCGTCCAGAAAGTTAAGGGCACACCCGATCCAAAAATCATGCACCGGACCATGTTAAATAATGGTCCGGTTCAACCGTTCAGCCTTGCCGTTTGCCGCCGGTGTGCTGGCCTCAGTAATTTGCCGTCGCACACCCGTCTGCTTACAGAACAAGTCCACATTCCGATATTCGCCTCCACCGTCTGTACGCAAGACGTGGATGCGACAGTTGAATTCCTTTTCGAACCAACACAGAAAATGTTCGAACATCTTTGCGGCACGATCTTTGGTTCGTGCCGCAAAAACGCGCACGTAGTTGCTATAGTGATCCACGAACACCACAAGAAATCTGTTTCCACGCCGATCGCGTAGGGTTATCGGGCCTTTCAAATCGCTGCATATTACCCCGCCCACGCGATCGATAGGCGCATTGCTCCCAAAATACCTTTTGGACTGTTTCACCTTATGTCCTTTACCCTCCGAGCAGGTCAGGCAAATAGGACGTGAATAGTCCGTAATTTTGATGCCTGACGTGGGGTCTTGGGCCAATTTCTCGACTGCATCATAGGGGAGATGCCCGAGCAGCGCATGAAAGTGGTGTAGGGTGCCCTCTTGTACTTCATCGGCTACATCCGCTTGGGCTGCATTCATGACCATGTCGGAGAATGTCCTGCCGCAGTCGCGAGGTCTGTCCACGTAAATAGGCCACAAAAACAGATCCGTACACTTCAACATCAAACAAAACTTGGTTTCGAAAAGCTAGTTCCATTTTTTTGCCATTATCGCGTAATATACACCCTTTTTTGCGTAAACATCCTAGGGGTATGAGGTGCTTTGCCAATTTTGGCGCAAAGAAAACCTCCGTAAGCGTAATTTTTGTGTTCCTTCCGGGAATTTCATTCCCGCACAGCGTGACTTGACCAACCTTGGTCACCTGTAGCGTCCTTCCATCCGGGAGCGTCAGTGCGTCACTCTGGCTGCAACTTCGCGCGTTTTCTAGGAGCCCTTCGTCGAAAATCAAATTCCGACTTGCTCCACTGTCCACAATCCATAGGCCGTTATCGAAAACTTCTTTTTCAACGCCTTGCGCTGTGTTTTCACCTGTGGACAGCACAAAACGTTTCTCAGAGTCTCTCGGGCCTTGTCGCCCCCGTTTTTCACTCCTTTTGTGCCCTCTTTTGGGTTCTTGTTGGGGACGGTTTCGTTTAATGTGTCCCTCAACACCACAGCCGTAACACACACGTTTTCCACCCTGCTCGTCCACGGAATTAACTGCAGGCCTTCCAAAGTTTTGACACTTAAATTTATGGGACTCATCTTCCAATTCTTGCGCCCAGGAAATTAGTTCTTGTGCGTGTTGAAGATAATCCTGTCTCTGCGGATTATAGCGGACCATCAACGCAATTTTTAGCCTTGGGGCTGCGAATTTCACAATATTTTCCACAATTAGTCGCTCGCTGGAGTCGCTTTCGCGCTAGCTCGCGCGACCAGGTAGAGGAAATGTTCGGTCCAGGACCTCCTGGGGTTCTTTTCCGCGGCGAAAAGCTGGGCTGCTTGGTAGTGAAAAATGTTCACCTTAAAGGCGTTCAACATTTGCTCCAATACGAAATACAAACCTGGTGACACTTGCCACCAGGTGCCAATGTTTGCTTGAAAATATTTAAGCGCTACACCTTCCAGGTGCTCTCCCAACTTGTTAACCTCCAATCGCTCGTTCCACGTGAAACCGGAAGCGATTTCTGCCACTTTGATGGCTTCAATGAACAAATACGCCCAATATTTGAAACCTGCCCCTAGGCCTGCATAAATTTCGATCCCAGGGAAAATTAATCTCGGAATTTTAATTCCATTTATGTTTGCCATTGGGTTGCCGCCTAAATTGCCAGGCGCACCCATGCCGGATGCCACTCCAGGCACTCATACGCCGGCTGCCATCCCCGGTAAGTTCAATCCCGGCGCTTGCATTGGTGGTGAGGCCTCTTCGCCGCCTCTCAAACCACCCCCGCGCCCAATACCTTATTCTGCACCCAGGTCATTCAGGGTCATCTTCATCCCGAACGGCCCGTGTTTTTTAGGGTGTCCCTAAACGTACTCGCGTACTCAGATCCCTTATTGGACCCTGGCGACGTGCTGGGAGCTGACCCTTGCGACCGCGCCTCTTCGACCGCCTCGAGGCGCCGGTCCATGCGCTTGAGGTACTCCAAAATGACCTCCATGTTCGTTTCCGCCTTTTCGGCTTTTTCGTCATCCATCTTTACCACGAACGAGAACTTAAACGAGAAAATAAAAACCGTAATCGTAAATGCCAAAATCCACACGAGAAACGAGATAAACTCCAGTAATCAAACGAAAACAAGAAAAACTGAGACGAGAAACTTCGACCTTAGTCACTTCCAGTAAAAATATGTGCGGTTAGAGCCCGTAATTCCTTGGGCTCATAACCTGTAGGAAAATAGACTTCGCTTAGACGGCGGGCACCAACAATGTAGCGCCCGATGTCTGCAGTCCGGTTAGAAACTGTAGCCACGCCTGTTTTTCCGCCTAAGTATTTGGTTTAGTCTTGTAGACTTGAGAGGTGCCCTAGCCGCTCGTAAGTTCGTAAAGGTAAAAAAGATAATAATATATGGGATCCACTAGGTGCACACCCACGTGCACACCCCTGTACCATAAAACAGGTACAACGTTAACGTAAGTGACGTGCGCACAACAGGACCGTCATTTTTAGATGTGTTTGGAGTCCAACGATTTCACCCCAAAAGCTGACAATAAAATATCTTCTCTTCGTTGACCTGCATCAGGCTAATTTCTGTGCTTACCAAGCGCTCAAATGATAGGCTTAAGGGGTGTAGTCACCAAAAATGCAAAAGCTAAGAGCTGCGAGGGCTATCAAGAAATCAATTAAGGAACATTAATATGCCACAGCTTCTGCTTTTCCTTTAAAATGCTTTTTATGAAGTCGATACTTTAATGCTTCGATTTTCGGACGACCTAGACCTATTAAACAATTGCGTCCGGGCAATCTGGATATCTTAATTGTTCCGAATACGGACGGAACAGATGATAGGCTGCCAAGGAATAATAACTCTGTAACGCCGAGTCAATTTTGACCAGCACGCAATTAGTAATACACAGGCTAGGAGGCTGCCTAAATCTATATTGGTACAATTTATTGCCAGTCATCAAAGACTTATAAAACAAGTGTTCAAAGGTTATGCATCAGCCAAGTTTTCTTGACCTGCATCATTTTTTCTTATCCCTTTCTAGTTTACATGAGCGTCTTCAAAATCATAGATATTAGCGGAAGAAGACTCATGCCTTGAATAAAGCTCTGCAAAGCTGCTCTGCTTATGACTTCATTATTTACGGCACACTGTACCTATTTTATGGTACAGGGGTGAGCACGTATCAAGAAGGGGGTGTGCACCTAGTGGCTCCCTTTATTAATAGTACTTAACTTTACGTACTTTCAGTTTTTACATAAACACAACAAGTAAGACGCTTCGGATATGGGCACTTCCCGTCGACCGGTACTGACAGACCGGGTCGACGAACAATTACGCAAACGTTAACACTGAAACTTATAGCACTGACAGGCATATTTTATTGTGTCACTGAAATTCACGGAGCACTAACAGGTTTTAAGTGGATTACTAGAGCTTTCTATGTGAGCACACCAGGTGCAAAGGCGTACTTCCTTTAAAATTCTTCATAGGCTTGGCACCTTGCACAAATAGCAACCACAAAGGACTACATGCGTTTGCTAACCAATTAGAATATATGTATAACAAATCTTGGAGGCCAAGTGGCTAATCATCCGAGCCGATCATTGCCGTTTCTAGTACATGCATTATGTCCATGCCTTGAATCCTTCCTCCAACGGCAGTGTTTTTTCGAACCTGTAATGGGTTTTACTGTATACCGGGTGAGTGGGGGTGATTGTAGAGGCGCCCAAATGTACATAATTATGTAAAAGTTAAAAGGCTACCCAGACGCCTTTCTAACAAGAGCTTTGTAAACATGTATCTTGGTAGTACCGCTTCCAATAGTCCTTCCAGGACTTTATTTAAACAGGAACCACACGTAAATGATGTTCATCAATAACATCAGACTTTATAAACCGTCGTTCCACCTTGTTTTCACTTCATTTCAGTCCGATCTGAACACGTAATTCATCAATCCTTTGCACCACCAGACTCTTCTTACGTAAATCGGCTAATACGTCTTGGGTTCCCATATGGTCCGGTCGTACTCTTGCTTTTTTAGATAAACTTTGGCAAACTTCAATTTTATATCTACATGTTTCGTACTTGCAGGGCTTGCCTCACTTTGTAGTTGCCTTATAGCGGCTTGGTTAATAGGTTTCAGGATAATCGGTATTTTCGTAGTTACATTAATTTCTTCAAACAGTTATTTCATTCTCAAAGCTTGTTTTCCACTCACTGCATCTGCAGCAAAAAATTCCGCTTCAGCGGTAGACAACGCCACCGTCACTTGTTTCTGGCAATCTCATTCTGCACCTTTTCCGTTAGCAAAAACCGCATTGGCGCTAACTCTCTTCGATCATCAGTGAAATAATCATAACTAAATATGCGCAATGGCATTATCGTGATTTGAAGATGATTTCAGGAAGTAGTCACAAGAGTTAAACAAGGAAGCGGTGCTAATGTAATTCGAACTGGGCACTGGTGTGGGCAAAGGGGCCCCTGGACCAAGCACCGACTGAGAATGGCTACGACAATTCAAGATTCCTACCCACTCTCGACAAATATGCTAATCGAAGAACGACGGTATGTTAACAGTGGAAGGTCTACATCGCAATCGTCCACATTGACATCGATGTCCACGGTCTAAGAAGCAGTGGTTTCTACCATGTAGACATGCGTGGGTCAGAAGGACCCGTGATTCGAGCTGTATGGCTAGTGTCAGCACATTTTGCGTACCATTGCAACTCTCCTGGCCGATCGGTTTGTAAAGATGTGACCGGATTTGTCGGTTAGCCTTACATCGCGTTGGATCACAAATGCACCGAGCACAAGCAACACCACGGACGTATAGGTTGCAAATCAGGGCTGTAATCGTCTGCACACAGTCGCAAACTGTAAAATGGATTCTTGAGATAATCATCGTATGTGCACTTGTAAGCGCCGATTAGTTGGATCCCGTAGAATACCACATTGATAATCACGTAGGTAATTAAAACGAGCAAATGACCAGACGGCCCCAAGTCATTGAATAACACTGTACCCCAGTGAAAGTATACTAGAGTCATCATCGTCCACATAATGCATATCAAAATTGCTCTCAAAGAGTAATAGATAGATCCCCGCAGGCGTTGTGGACACGTTGAACCAAATTGCGTTGCCAACGATACACAAGATAGAACCGGCGTTACGAATATCGACATCATATCATTGTAGAACGTCAGTTTTTTTCAAAGGAAATGCCATTCTGTCAGCAATATACAAGCATGAAGCGTGTGTAATCAGAGACATTTCCAAGAACTTGTGACAAAAAATAAATTGCTTTCCATCCGCGTAAGAAAACAACGAACCGCGCCAGCTAAAGCAACAGCGAAGATATTGATAGACATCACGCTGTATACACTCAGCAAGTTTTCGAAGTGTGTATCAATATATTAAACATATGTGAGTGACTGTAGAGCCCAGTAAATATGTTTAAAGGATTCTGCACGTAAATATCTTGGCGTGCACCGACGTATGTCCACAGTCACTTCCCAACACCGCGTTATCGTCCATTAAAATGGCATCAGCTAGACTTGTTTCGCCTGGATCAGCGTATAGGTCGATGAACAGATCTTAGACTCACCTTGAACGTACGAGGCTACCGAAGATAAACCAAAAATCACGGTAGAATTAGACTCGCGTCCTTTGCTTGAGCAGTACGAAGAACGCAAATTTGCGCATACTTTTGGGTTGTCTACATTTCAGCCAATGGTAGTGGACGTTAGTGTCGTGATTTCAGCGTCCTCTTCCATCCAGAGCAATGCTGAGTCCAAGTGACCCATTGAACAGACGGCACAGCCATTGCGAGAGTTACAGCGCTTGGATCCGGGGCTGAAGTAGCTGTGTTGGAAGAATCACCGTCAACTTTTGCGTACGTTGAGAAGTGAAAGCAGATTGAAGCTTTCCAGAAGAAGACTCATAACACAACGATATATTTATACTCACAGAGCTGCTACTGGCTACGCTAGCACAGGTACCAATTACGATACTCTATGAAAGCACGAGCAGAAAAGGAATAATTGCAAAGTGAGTAAACCTCAGCAGATTTTGACGTGTGGTGGAGTGTCAACATTACGGATCGCCGTGCCCCATTTAATCCGTATGTCCCCTCAGTATTATAACAACTGGTAGATCTGGTTTATAAATACACCTTTTAAAACAGCAATTAAATTCTAAAAATATTTTACAAGGATGTAGAAATTACTTTATTAAAACAACAGTTAAACCAGCTCCAAATTCGCAACATCAACCACGGTTGAGTTGGGTATAAAAGGAGCTAAAAAAAGATTACTCAATCTAAAGAAACAGGAGTCCCCTACATCGAGGATGACCCAGGGCCTAGACCGCGGCAATCTTTTCATGGGGGTCAACTAAAAGGCGGGGGAAACACCCCCGGAAATGACGCCAAATCAAATATACCCGGGTCCGACGACTATGTCCCGGCAACCCAGGACTCAGAGGGGGGGGGAACAACCAGAAGCCGAACCGGTAACCACTACCGATATACCACTTTCAACCCCCCCTACTGATGAACGGTCCAAAGAGGCCATAGCCATAACCAGTACGGATATCAAAGAGGAGACAGTAAATCAAACTCATTCTTCAACGGGTGACAGTGCCCCCCCCCCCGCATTGAGAGCACACCGGTGGATCATCGAAGGACAAACAAGCTGATAACCTACCGGACCCGTCAAGAAGGATCCGGGACAAAGACCTATTAGGACAAAACCTTTGAAATTAAGGTCTAGTTAGTTCAGCTGATGACATGCAGCCGCGCTTACAGCGGGCTCAAAAAAAATGGCAAACACGCAACCTAGAGTACAAGCTTGGCTAGAAATAACTCAAGAGTTAATCACGGCGATTTTCATCAAGGCGAAAGGACCCATCTCTCGGTTATCGCCGATAGCAAAGAGGCTGCCTAAATTGAAACACGGCGAGGTGGAACGATTGATTGACCTATTTGAAAATATTGTAATCGACCATAACCAAAGCTGGACTACTTGGAAGGACAAAGTAATAAGCGCGGCATTAGGAGCACAAAAATCAACCCAGTCATTTGAAGCAATTCTTTGAAGGATTTTGGGGCAGGAAAAAATAGAAGTGGCCATTTTGACAACAGATGAACACAATACGGGACCCGGAATGGGTTCCCTCCGATAGTAAGGGCTACGATAAGATGATTCAGGAAAACACACACGCATGTTGGCATTCCCACCAACATATTGACAACGGATGAACACAATACGGGACCCGGAATGGGTTCCCTCCGATACTAAGGGCTACCATAAGATGATTCAGGAAAACATAGGCACCAAACCCATATTATCAGAGCACCGCGAGAAGCATGGAGCGTCACGTTGGTTTGACCTCCACAATGTATGTTCAATAGTGAGTCCGGATTGTAATCACGCATATTTCGACCTCTCGCATCAGGATTTATACACTACACTCCATATGCTGAAGGATTTGGAGTTATTCCTGAAGATGGTAAAAATATTGGGTGCATTTTATACGCCGGGGTTCCAAATTTTGTCTCAAAATGTCCGTGGATTCAAAAAGGAAGGAATGTCACATTGGATGAGTGCTTGGAGAGATAACGCACATCACCGCACACCTCAGTTAATCCTATTGCAAGAAACTCATATAACAGACTCCACGACCGCTAATGACATATCGCAACAATGGAAATATAACCGGGGACATAATCATACTAGTCAGTCATGTGCATTTTGGAGTATCGGTTCGCAGAAAAAGGGAGTGGTTGCTATTCTAATCAATCCCATTGTCGCCGATGACATCACCCCTTGGCGTGAAGATAAATGGTCGACCCGCTTTATTGCTATTCAGTGGAAAGGTTTTTTAGTCGTTAATATTTACGTCCACTTTGGAGATGCGGTATTTCGAGAATTTTTTTGTGGAAATTTCGAGTGTATTACATGGAGTGCAATCACATATAATACTAGCAGGCTACTTCAATTGTGTGGAGTCACCTGTACTTGATAGACTAGGTGGTGACAGACTTGATAAATAAGAGAGTACTACTCTATCTAACTTAGTCAGCAAGTACAACTTACTAGATTCAGGAACGTTCAGCACTTCGGCTCTACACGACGAACACCTGACTGCTCTCGATCATTTTACATACTGGAGGGGAGGACAGGCGAGCCGGATTGACCGCGTTTATATATCGACTTCCATCTCATCCTGGCTTAGTGACATTACTGTGGGTAGTTTTATTGACACTACGTGACCCTACTGTTGCACCACATACAACTCGCAAGATGTGTAGACTCCGAGGTACCCATATCATGGGTACAAGGTACCACATATAGCACAGCCCTTGATACATGATATCACATGTTTACTAGACACTTTAAGGCAACAGAAAATAACATGGGATGGATGGATAGCGGGTTGCCAAGATTTATTATTTCATGCAGCCCGGAAAGCAGCACAACGTCGACGGCGGAGGGCACGAACATACAACGCCATGTCACAGCTAACGCTAAAACTCGAAAGCAAAGAATGACGGCGGTCCAGTCCAATCACATCAAAAATCATCTAGTAAATCGTGGAAAGGTCCTATATAGATCAATTCAAGATATTCGGTGGTTATTTCGTAGAACAGCGATATGGGAACGGGACCAAACGGTTACTAAAATCAAATCTGGGCACGGGCTTATTTTGATGAGAATATTTCTATACCTGATCGTTTTGCCCGCACATAGTTTAAAAATGGGAAAGACACGCGACGATCTCATCGGTTACTTTGACAGCAGAATTGGAGAAGTTTATGGTTATTTCACCAGCGCGTCTGGTTTCTTCACAAAATAATCTCTATCTCATGGCGGAAATAGAAGGCGAGGAGGTACTCAGGGCGATTAAAAGTTTAGAACGCCGTAAAGCTTCAGGCCAAGATGGAATGAGTAATGATTTTTATAAAGATTTCCAAGACGTATTGGTGGAGCCTTTGACGGAATTGTATAACCGGATTTTATGTGGGGAGTCACCACCTCTATCTTTTCTCCGGGCGCTAGTAATTCCACTTCGCAAGAAAGGCGACTCATCGGATGCGCTCAATTATCGTCCAATATCATTGCTGCAGTCGAGTTTCAAAATTCTTGCAAAAATTTTAGCGACGAGACTTCAAACATTTCTGGGAACCCTGATTGGAGGTCCGCAACAAGGTTTTGTGCTAGGCCGGAAAATGGACAAAGCTGTAACGATAATGATGGAAACTCTCAATAGATTGTGCTGCCAGATCTGTTACGGGGATTGGTCCTGAAGTGTGCTCCACCACTGATCCCGTCCATGTTTTCGTTCCCATTTCGCTATGACAGGCAAGAGATCGTTTGCCATAGCTTGAAAATACAGTCTTTTACTGTACTTTCGTAGAGACGCTGGTATTCTCCAGATTGAACGTAAACCATCATCTAATGCCCATGGAAAACCATGCAAGTCGGGATGCGGCTTGCAAAACACATATTTATTGTGGTCCGAAGTCCACTCAACGACGGCTGGGTCTGTCGACGAGCAAACCCTCCAGTAAATTCCATCTTCTAGCTGCTGGATTCGCGTTGTGTGTGTGCAGTCTCATTGTGTGTGCCCTCTACCAGTCCCGCTTTAATTTTCAACCACCTAGCTTCGGTAAGAATCGAGGGGCAGTGAAATAATGTATTCGGTGGTGGTTGCCCTATATATTGGCCGACATCAATTCGGGGTGACGCGAGAATAATGGCACTGAGCCACCTCTTTAACTTGGCGAAAGTATGCGAAGGTTGATCCGATTGTGGCACCTGCCAAGTGTACACGATGTTAGAAATCCGTCGTATTCTCAAAGTAGCAATGGGTACTTCCGGAATCCTGTAGAATTTCCAAGGTGATAATGTTCGCATACGCTCATCCTGAATCCAAGAATTGTCCGACCACTGAAAAAAAAAATTCATCATTTGGGACGTCAGAAATCCGTGATGAGGGATATTAGTGACATCAACAATGACAGAAAGGACTTGTCCGGGTAACATTCCACAGGACGGGCTGTAGCCTAGTGGACGTGGTCGTCGCATAAGCAGGGGCAGATGTGACCGCTTAAAGTATCCAACAAACATGCTTGATCTTGTGTCGGTCCGATTCATTGTCCTAATTTCACTTGTAAATACACCTTTTTTGCATAGGTAGCATATAACTCTTCAGGTGCTCTTGCCGTCTAACTCGAGGTGATATTTGGCCATTTGATCCATGCAGTAACAAACCTTTCCAGTCTAGCCAAGCTGCTTTGTAGATCCGGTCCTGCAAGCAACCACCTGAGTGCGTCTTTCATTCGCTATGCACGTATTGCAATCGGTAAGGCTATTAAACCAATACCTCCCGCTTGTTTCGGAGTGTACATAAGTGTAGGGAAAATGTTATGTCTCACCATAATGTCATCGTCGGTTAACTTATTCCAGATAAAACTCTTTTGGATTTTGATGAGCCTCTTCATAATGTCCGTGTGCGGGTCGAAAATCTTTGCTGTAATTAGAATTGCAGGCACAACAATAGAATTAAACAAAGTGACTCTCTTTTGGCCGCTGTAGCCATCCTCCTCTTGATACTCCTGGTACGCTAAGCCCAATTCTTCTCTACCATATTGGCATGTCCAACCTCATAACCCAAATATCGGACTGTAGCACCCAACGCTATGGTTGGAATTCCATGCCATTCAGACAATGTTACTGAAGGGTTGAGAAATAAGATTTTACATTTGTTGGCCTGGATTTTCAATCCCGAAAGCTTACCAAATTTGTGAACCAGTTCGAGCGCTGGCACTTTTGCCTTGCCTGACCCAAAACACAGTCGAGTCGTCGACAAACGCAGAAAATTTATGAAGCTCGCCATCCGGTAGTGTCGTCGGGTTGATCCTTTGTATCACGGGCGATTACAAAATAGCTAGCGCTAGTGGTTCTACTGCTATTATAAACAGCAGTGGCGCCAATGGACAACCTTGTCTTATCCCGGAGATGACGTCCACTGGATTGGACTTGTCCTTGTTAACGAGAATTCAGCAGTCGTTCCACAGTGTAGATTAATCATTCGTTGTACAAAACGCCGAGAAAGTGAGGGTAGCAAACAAGTAATCTCGATCCAAGGCATCGTATGCCTTAGCAAGAAATAAAATACCTGCCCCGTCCTCAAGTGTATCAGTCTGTAAACGTGAATTGTACATACTGTCAGATTATCAAGTGTGGGTTCTTTATCGTCTGACTACTTTACAGCTTAATACTTTCTATGCTACGAATACGGGTACTCACCCATATATACGCGATGAGATATGCAACAGCAAAAAGACCGACGTAGAGCATATCATGTGGAGCTGTACCCGGGCACAGATCTTTTGGAGACGCCTTATCCAACAATGGACGGGAGCGACAATTCCGACGGATGAGATACACAGATATCAGGTTGCCACAGTGAAGCGGAGAGCGCCTGCGGACACCGACTTCTTAGACGAGGCAATGATGAACATGTACGGAATAAACACTTATTCGTACCAAGGCCAATTTCAACGAGTATGGTGGGGGGGGTATGCAGTATAGCCCATGTGTGGATGTGGCAACTGCGGAACAGGACCATCTTCGAAGGTCGGACACACTCACAATGGGGTCACGAGGAGTACATCTGGTCTCATTGTAAAAATCAGTTATTGCTGTCGCGGAATACGAGAGCAGAACTTCAAGCTATCGGGAAGATGGTATTCGGTTTCTATTATGTCTTCAGTCCTTCTACAACATTCATCCAGCGCCACCGTCCGGTACAGTGTTACGACATATAGCAACCCCACCTGACTATACGAAGCTAAAAGCCAGATTTCACAAGTTTATAGTAGCTAATAGTTAAGACTAAATAGACTACCTTTATTATTATTATTAAAGCAACAGTTAAATCAAGAAGAAGGCAGATAAGGGGTAGAAATTTTTAGATTGATCTGATTGGCTAAACAATTTTCAGCGAAAAAAACTTTTTCTTGTGCTGAAATTGTCTAGACAATCTTTCTAACAAATTGTGGTGCCAAACATCCTCTCTTGTGATCGCAATTACGATTGCACCAAAAGTCACAATTTCTAAGGTGCCGTTTGGGTGCAGTCGTTTCGGATCAATATCGGTCACTATAGTCTTTTTTAATAAATGACCGATATCGAAGAATCCAGTTTGTTTAGAAGTCGTTAAGTGGTCATTAATAATGACCACTTAGCGATTTCCACCCCCAGGGGTGTTTTTTGGTCATATTGGACCTACTGCGTAGGGGTAGGCGTTTTAGCAATCTGCACACTACAAATCAGTGACACAGTCATATCGTGAACATAAAGGTATACAGCAAAGTTATCAGACACATCGACGCCTCGTTGACACTAACGGTCACTCGACCAGGTGAACCTTGTGGAACCAAGCAAGAAATCGTGATTGTAGTTAAAAAGTTGCAGGTATTCTTAACGTGCCAAAGATACATGCAAGATCAACAGTGTTGATGAATCCGGACCCTCGCACTATTACACCGGTGTTGGCATCAAGACTGGGCCCCAGATTTGACATCAGTTCATGAATCACAATATCCTCAAAGTATTCAAGATAAAAATTGGGTATTGCGAGTTCAAGTCCATTAATGCTCGCTTGTTTGAAAGTATTGATACCTAGTCGAAACCATTAAGACTCACGTGTACTGCTTGTTTCGTCGCTTACCCATTGGAAGGGTAATGCATTTTACCGTATTCGATGTCATGACCTTATCAACAGAGATTACATCACCAATGCGACAAGCTACACTCTTGTTGAAGCTATTTCAAGATTATACCATTCCCCGACTCGGATGTTCAAGCTGCGTCAAGCAATTATTGAGAAGGTTAGGCAAACATTGACTTACTTTACCGTACTACTGTGTCTTGTTCGTCCAGTGACGGCCCTAATGCTTGCGCCAAATGATGTCGGGTATGTGTACCCATGTTCATCTCAACGCTGCCACGATGTAACCTACGATTGAACCTCGGAGAATCCATTGGTTAGTCTCATTCGATGTAAATATTCTACTCCAGTTCCTCCTAGTGGTTCTAGAAGCCAGCATGCTGCTTCCTTTATCAGAAGGGAATGGATGGCAACAGGGATAGAGACTGGACCCATCCCGCCTACTGATCTGGAGGTGTACACCAGTGCCGGCGATATTTTATGTCGACTGGCCTCGTCTGTCGTCTGAATCTACCAGATAAAAATTTTCTGCACGTGGATGAGTCGTTTTAGAACGTCTTCTGGTGGAGAAAATACTTTTGTCGTGAACAAGGTTGCAGGAATTGCTATAGCGTTGAAAAACACGTTCCTCGACGGAAGTTCCGCATTGGGCGGCTGTGAGGAGCCTCCGCTGTACTGCCCGACTCCTACTGCTGTTAGTTAACCCCAATTTGATACCCAATATACCGAGTTGTCTCCCCATGTTGTAATACCGTTCCATGTTATCAAGTCCGGTATACCTTCCCAAAAAAATGGACATTTCGCCGGTTAAACCTGTACACTCCCAACTTCCTCACCACCCCCAATGCCCTAATAGCTTGTAAACCTTGTCTAGAAAAATTGTGGAGTCATCCACAAAAGCAGAGAACTTATGTTCGAAGGAACAGTTGCTCCCATGTACTTGAATGCCATGTATTTCTTGATCTTGTGTGATTGCCATCCCCAACGGTTCGACCTCTAAAATGAATAGCAACGGTGCTAATGGACACTCTTAACGAATTCCTAATTTTACTTCCATGGCCTTTGATAAAGTTTATATTGACGAAAAATCGTGCACTAGTCCCCTTATGCAAACATCTCATTAACTAAACAAATCTAGCCGAGAAACCGAATTTTGCCAAAGTTCGGAAGAGATTCTCCCTGTCGATCGTATCGTAGGCTTTAGCAAAATCTAATAATAAGTTTCGGGACTTCCTTCTGTTATGCATCGTGACTTCCCTGCATAATATTCATTATAACCATTACCGAACGATCCATACGCCTCCCATGCACAAAGCCCTGCTGTGAAGTGAACTACCAATCCGCCGACCGAGAAACCTTTGAAGTCGTAGTGCCAATGTATTGGTGAACACTTTGTAGCTCGTCTGTAAATTTAAAATCGGTCCGTAGTCCATTGCATTCTTTGAATCCCCTTTCTTTCGAAGGGGTATGATCACAGCTTCTTTAAAAGAATCTGGTGGGAGTTCACCAGAAAGAATCTCGTTACAGACCATCCTCATTAAAATCTAAAAAAAATCATTGTTAAGACCATCTGCCCCCGGCTTTCCTGCGTTCAAGTCTCTTGATGGCCTCGAGTAAATCTTCTTTCGTTATTGGTGTCATCAGACTTGCATTTTCCAACTTCGTAACTGTCGTGATGCGATCACACTGTACAAACTCATCAAAAGTCGAATTCAACTTTTCCATTTGCACTTTGCGATAACTAACTCCAAGGTTTTATGTCCAAGCATGCGCAAACTTATCCGGAATGCTGAGTTGTCCAAGATTGGTGTCATCCGTTCGTACCCTTTTTTCTGTGACCCGCTGATTTTTCTCCCAAATGGCAGACCTCTGGAATAGCCACCGAACATCTTCAACTGACCTTCTTAACCTTTGTCCTCTGCGAAATCTGTTTTGTCTCAGTTAGTATCATTTGTTGCCTATCTAAACACGTACAGTAAAATCATTGGCGTAATTTCCAGTCCTTCCGTCGTCAGCGTTGGGCTTCCCGTTTTCTCACGGTTTGAATCGCCTTAATCCATTTTAGCATGTGTTGTTCCTAAGTGCGCGCTGATATTGTGGCCACCGTTCTCAATGACTCCTGAGCCTCTCTTATGTCGTCCTTAATGTGATTTGGCCCCCACTGCCTAATCGGACAGTGAACCCTTCTGTGGCGTTGACCTGGAGACTGCGGTGCGTTGGGTCGTTGAGTAGAATCGTGACCTGCTCATGATCAGAAGTTAATGCTGGGTGCGTGACTGAAACCTCTTGCACCCATCCATATTTACCCGCATTCACATAAAAGCAATCTAGTCTACTCGCTGTTGTCCCTCTCCCGAAGGTGAACTCCGTTTCCACCGGGTAAGAGTCTAATTCCCAGGATAAAAATTGCACATTTGCAGCATCGTACATGTTTTCACATTCAAGCAGTCTCGTTAGTGCGGGGCTTCTGTTCTCCAGCTTGCCGCGTTATCCAGTTTCCGCTTCTTATCTAGAAAAGGCGATTCTACGCAGAAAAAATCTCCTCCCAGAATAATACCATCTTCTGTAAACCTGTAAAAAATGGCCCGGTTAGTTGCTAGATCCGCCGGCGCCTAAATATTTTAAATTTTTCCAATGTTTGAACGAAACACCAATTGTCCTTTTTGACCACAACTCCCGTATCCAATTAGGTGTCATGATTTCAGATAACTGTTGATTGATCATATTTTTCGGCAGCAGATTATGACCGTCAATACCGTGCCATTTTCAAAATTATGTGTGTAGCTGAACATTCTCTTCCCATATGCTCAAAAATCGACCATAATCTCTATAAGTCCGAATATAAATATCCGCTTTCCTCTATCCGTGTGACCTCAATTGTAATTGGATAAGGACAGCGCTGTCGCATATGACGGCTGGTCAAAACAGATTTGAAGGAGCGAAAACAGCGGGTCAAAATGTGCTGTTGGTGAAAAGTTATGATAAAACAACTAAGATACCCAATTTCCGGCCATATACTGCTGAAATACGTTACATCTAGAGTCCACCCCGTGAGTGTGCCCCCATAACCAATGGGTACACAAGGTGAGATTAAAGAAAAAGAGATAGATCCAGTTGTCTACGATGGTTGGTCAGAAAAGCATGCGGATCAGGTTGATCGGCGATCTGCCGATTGGTCCAAGCAGGACAAAGAGGAAGATCTGTTAGAACGCGAAAGCGCATGATGGAAGCCTAGGAAGAAAAGAGTAAATGTAAAACTGAGAAATATATTAGCTCGTTAAAACGTTTATGTAACTTCTTGCGCGATTGTGCGCCGCCATCTTGGTTTCGTAACTGGTCCTATTATTGTCATGCCTTAGTAATGTAGCTATTTCTAAAGTGTAATAGAAATCTAAAATTAGAAACACTTCAACATGTTGCCTTACCGAAACCTGAATTCCAACACTCCTTTTCGGCGCGCGTTCGCTGCATTTAACTGATCCCGATCAATGGCGTAATTCCAGTAGCTTGGGCGCCTGTAGACCCCTTTTGTTAATATATCTGCTTGTATCTTATCGATCTCCACATATACTGTCTTGATCACACCTTTCTTGTCGAAATCCTTTATGAACTTGAACCTTATGTCAATGTTCTTGGCTCTCGCACTGCTCTCTTCATTGTCTAATTGCTTCATATCCATCCTGATAGCCATGGGTTGATCCACCTTTACTACAATCTCCAAGATTAACTCCCGCAATCCGAGAATCTCTTGCGCAACCATCGAGCTTGCTGTAAATTCTGGCTCCATCGTCGAAAGCGAAATTCCTCCTTGCTTTTTGCAGATCCACCCAGCGCTCATTCCGTTCAGTCTTAGCAGCCCACCGGTCATCGATTTTCGATCTTGCTTGTAACCTGCATAATCATCGTCGCTGAACCCGTCCATCGAAATCGTTCCAGTGTTACTTGAAATCTGTTCCATTCGGAATTTCAAACTTGAAGTCCCTTTAGGGTATCGAGTTATCTTCTTCGCCAATTTTCAGTGTCCAATCGTTGGAGAGTGAGTAGCTCTCGTCATCCGATAAACCGCGTACATAATGTCCGGTCTTGTGCATCGACCAATCTAAAGTAAATTTCCAGCTAACGATTGAAAATCCGAAATACTTGGTTTTCAGAACTTCCGTTTTTTTCTTCTCCAACCTCTTCATTGGGTCTTATGGGTGTACTTACTGGGTTTGAATCGCTCATTCTCAGCTTTCCAATAAGATCACATATGGTAGGTTCTTGATCTAAATTATATCCGTTTTCCGTCCTTTCAATTCGTATCCCCACAAACTTTGTAACTTTCCCCAAGTATTTAAGTTGTAGTTCGCTGAAAAACTTGTCGACTCGTGTGATACTGGTACCAGTTACCAGTAAGTCGTCCACGTAAGTTCCTACCAACGTAATTCCATCTTGATCATTTTTCACGTAAAGACAGGAATTCGAAAAACATTGTTTGTAGCCATTCTTCGAGATAGTGGTATGTAGCAGTTGGTTCCACAGCCGACCACCCTGCTTTAGCCCATACAAACTCTTTTCTAGGCGCAGAAACAGCTCTTTCTTTTCGTGTACTTGCAATTCATTCAAAGTCTGAGATTTCGCATACTACGTGGGATTTCCAGATATATCTCAATGTTTTTTACGTGCATTTACGTACGCATTTGGCACGTCGCCATGCCTTGCTGCAAAATGCTGATATCGCCAGGATCACTCTTTCAGTTGTCAAATCCATAACGGCCGAAATGTTTCGAGATAGTTGACTCCATAAACTTGTTCATTCCCACACGCTACGAGCCGTGCTTTATGCCGTTCTACTGCTCCGATTTGGTTCAACTTGGTCTTGTACACCCAGTTTGAGTGTAGTGGCTTCATTACGAATGTCCGCTTCACAAGTTTCCAGGTTTTATTGCCTTCTAGCGCTTGAATTTCATCCTTCATCGCAAACTTCCATTTTTCTGCTTGGTCACTTGAAATGTTTAAATCCGATAGGGTCTTTAATAATCACCGAGTTTAATTGCCCCAAGCCCTTTGCGCGAGTTACCATCCCTTCTCTATTTTGGGTTGGTCTTGAACGGGTTGTTTTTCAGCTCCTTCTTGCCCCGAATTTTCTTCACTTTCGTTGCCTTTTTCCACTGGTTTTCCATCGAAAAGCCTTTGGAATTCTTTGATTAAGCGTTTCAATGTTTCTTACGTGTTTATATACGATAACAACGCGGTCCTTCGGCTAATATACTCGAAAACCCTTTGTTTCATCGGATTTCCCGATAATCATTCCAACTTGTGCCCTTGGTTTTGCCGAATTTCTTTTTGTGTCGTTGAACACTTTACATGGGGTTCCGAACGCGACGATGTCACCAACGTTTTGCGAGATTCCAGTCAATATCTCCACAGGTGAAGCTCGTTTTGTGTTTGCTTTTGTGGGGCTTCGGTTCAGAATATATGCCGATTATTCCACCACGTCTACCCAAAAATGTCGTGGCAATCCGCACGCAAATATCATGCATCTAGCCATGTTCAGGATGGTGCGATGCATCCTCTCTGCCTTCCCATTCAAAGCTTGATTGTTAGCTTCACTAATTTGACGTTCCACCCCTGTTTTCCGACAAAATAATTCCACATTCTTGTATTCGCGCCGCCGTCCGTCCTAAGCAAGTGAATGTGGGAGTCAAGGCATTTCACAAAAAAATAGAAAGTGCGCGAATTTCTTGGCCGCTTGGTCCTTCGTCTTGGCCAGAAAAACTCGACAAGAATTGGATTTGTGATCCACAAAGTTCACGAGATATCTGTTTCCACGTCGATCTTTTGGTATCATCGGACATTTACATCACTACAGATGATACCGCCCACTCGATCTATTGGCGCGTTTCGTCTACTGTCCTTTTTGTTTTGTGCGCTCATCGTTTGTTTGCCTTGGGCACACGTGAAACAATTTTGGTGCGTCCGGTCCGTTAGTCTTATACCGGAGTTTGGATCATTCACAATTTTCTCGATCGTATCGAAATTTAAATGACCAAGTCGGGTATGAAAATGCATCAGTGACCCTTCCTGAGTGTCTGCTTTTCGGTTTGAACGGGGTTTTCAATCACCGAGTATACCGAACCATCAACAACTGTTTTCGTGATTGATATAGTGGTCACAATCAATATATCATGTCTTCTTTGCACCTCAAAAACCACTTGTCTACTTGATTCTTGAATTAGGCGACGTTTTTTGTCTTTGGAATCCAGAAAGTAGCCCTTTTGCCCCAATTTTTTATATTAAATGATATTTTTTGCTAATTTTTCTGCGAAGTATACGTCCATAACCCTTACTTGTTGCATTTCTCCTTCTGTTTTCACGTTGAGAAGTACCAACCCTTTGATGGGCAGCTTTAATACCTTATTGTCCGGTAAAACGCATTCCAGATCACAACCCTCTTTATTTTCCAACATCTTGACGTCCTTTAGGAGATGTCAGCTTGCTCCGCTGTCCAAGATCCACTCCGAATCTTCAAGCTTGGTGGGTTTTGGACGCAAGCATAAACTTGACGTCTTTATCCATACTTTTTATCTTCTTGCTCCGCCAGCTCGGTCGCACTTGAAACATTTATTTGGTTCTTTATCTTGAATGTGGTTGCCCGTGTCCTCCTTATCCATACCGCTTGGGAGCGTATCTTGCTCCACCCATTTCGTAAACTTAGTCAATTCTTCGGCGTGTTTGAGATGATCTACCCGCGTTGGATCGTATCTGGCCGAAAGAGGGCTCTTCAACTCAGGCGCCAAATACTTTAGTATGCTTTCGAATATCAGCTCTTCTCTGCATCCAGAGACTTCACCTACCGCCACCAGGTATAGTTGATGTTCTGACCACGTTCGTTTTGGATCATTTCTTGCGGTCAATAGTTTATACCTTGCACTGTTGAATTGTTCGGCTTGAATGTCTCCAACATTTGGTCTAATGCATACCACAACGTCGGGTTTATATTCCACCAAACCAAAACTTGCTTATCAAAATATCTTTCCACAGCCACACTGAGATAATGTCCTAAGGCATTTATCTTTATGGCCTCGCTCCAGGGAAAACCACAGGCACCTTCAGCAATCGCCACTTGACGCATAAACTTTAAGCCCCACTCTTTAAAATTTGTCCCCAGTCCCTTGTAAACTTCAACACCTGTAATTTCCTTGATTTGTAGCTTGGTTTCCCTCGAAGTAGGAAATTGCTTCGGACGCTGGAAATGTGATGCGTTTTTGTGCCAACCTTGTGGGTACTATCCTGGAACCGCACCTACCAGATTTGGTTGATGTGATCCAATATATCCCATCCAACGACTCCAGTCGCATCCGTTGATCGCCATTTCGAAAAACACTCTCCATCTTATGGTCATCCGACCCTCGTGATGCTTCCAAATGTTCGAGTCTCTCAAACATTTTCTTGATGAACTCCATCAACTCTTTTACATCTCCTTGACGCTGTTCCTTCCGTAAACTTCTGCGTCCTTTACTTTTTCGTCGTCCACCGTGTGCTTTCTGCGTTGGTCGTATGTACCAGCGTCTTGATCCACGGCTGTGCCAAAGAAGCCTTCAATTCCTTCCTCTATTGGTCTTGGGCTCATAACCTGTTAGAACGCGAAAGCGGATGATGGAAGCCTAGGAAGAAAAGAATAAATGTAAATCTGAGAAATATATTAGTTCGTTAAAACCTTTATGTAACTTCTTGCGCGATTGTGCGCCGCCATCTTGGTTTCGTAACTGGTCCTATTATTGTCATGCCTTAGTAATGTAGCTATTTCTAAAGTGTAATAGAAATCTAAAATTAGAAACACTTCAACATGTTGCCTTACCGAAACCTGAATTCCAACAAGATCGACGGAGTACCTCCTCTGGGAATCCGAATTCCTTGGACCACGGTCCTCGGGCCACCACAAATTCGTGCTTTTCAAATATTTCGAAGAGAGCCTCCATCATTGTCTTGCTGCGGGGGGATCTTGCCTTGCCTGACTTTTCTAGTTTCACAAGTCTTTTGGCACATATAGCGTACTCTACCTATTGAGCTAAGTATTTTGATCAGCCTACCCCCCCCCCCCGACTAGCTGCATGGTTTTGTCGGTGTGGTGTAGTCGCTCTCGGAAATTCCTTCCGAGATGCGAACACCGACGGGAGACCCAGATGACTGAGGGGGTACTCCGTCCATCCAGGTCCTGTTCCGAGCCAGCATCAAGCTGGCTGGACCAGTCACTTCCATCACCTTGGCCGTGAGGACTGAGATGATCTATGTTATATAAAGCTCACCTTGTGTGTTACCCGTCAGCACTGGCGGTTACGCTCTGTGGGGAAGCGACTAGGGAATTAATTAACGGCCAGGTGGGAGATACATTTGGCCGAAGATGCATTCTGATTGGCAGAAAATGCCGGCCAAGAGCGTGGATGCAGGATGGCAGATGCGGGGTGTATTCAAAGCGGAAGGACGGTGCAAGGCATGGAATCGAGCCATATGGGCATGATCAAAGGACTCAGAACCGGGTTAGCCAGAAGTCGGCCGGCCGGATCAGGTGGGCTGGATGGCCGTCGATGGTGGATGACCAAGGGGCGGATCGGCTAAAGGATGTGCATGTGAAGGGTCCTGAGGGAGGCTATGCCCCTGTAAAAGACGGGTGGGACGCAGAAGGTGGATGTTTGGCCGCTAAAGAAGAGTCAAAGTCAGTGGCCAGGTACATGTATGTCCGGATGGATGGCTATCCAGGTCGAGCCGTATATTTGGTGTACGGTAGATGAAGGAGTATCCAGGTTGAGCTGGATGGTTGGTGTACGGTACGCAAAGGCGTATCTGGATGGTTGGTGTATGGTACACATACACAAAGGAACCAGGTGGAGCTGACTGGGCTATTTCAGGTAAGACACATAACTATCCAGCCGGGCTATTTGGGGTAGGTTACACAAAAGGTTGTATGGATATAGGGATAAAAAATCAGTATACGTTTCGCTTTCTAAGACGCAAGTCGTTTTCATTGGTTCGCAGCAGAGGGCTAACAAGGCCCCCTCTTGCTGCTGTTGGTTTGCCCGGGGAAGGTTAAAAGGAACCCACCGGAAGTCCCCTGACCGGTAGTCGTCGCGTTCCATATACTCAACTCAAGTCACCCGTGTTTTGAACACGGTTTATCTCTATTGGAAAGTGTGATAACGTTTTGGCCTACTGTGGAAGATTGTTATTGGGATTCCCTATTACACACAAGATTGTATTTACCCCTTTAATATCTTTTGGTTTAGCTGGCCGATCGATTACTCTCGGTCCAGCCGTTGCGGTATACAAATTTCAAGTATAACGCCCGGTGAAGATTTCCGCCCAGGAGCAACCCTAGTCCTAACCCTCGTCCCCCTATTCGACGGACTTTTAGCTTTTTTCACCCTAGGGTCCATCAAGAGAGCGCAACCGCCAGTGCTGGCGGGTACACAAGGTGAGTTTTACGAGCATGGATCGTCCAAGTCGTCACGACCAAGGCGATGGGAGTGACCGATCCAGCCGGCTGGATGCTGGCTCGGATCAAGACCTGGATGGACGGAGTACCCCCTCCTAAAGTCAGTCATCTGGGCCCCCATGGGTGTTCGCATCTCAGAAGGAATTTCTGAGAGCGACTACACCACAGCTCTCTTGGTGGACTCTAGGGCGAAAAGTAAAAGCTGGTAAAATAGGTGGACGAGGGTTAGGACTACGGTTGCTCCTGGGCGGAAATCTTCACCGGGGAGCGGACTGGCGTTATACTTGAAATTTGTATACCGCAAAGGCTGGACCGAGAGTAATCGATCGGCCAGCTTAACCAAAGACAATAAAGGGGTTACTCCAATCTTATGCGTAGTCGGGAATCTCAACATCTTCCTCAGTTAGCCAAAACTTCACCACACTTTCGAATAGAACTAAACCGTGTTTCAAACAAGGGCGACTTAAGTTGAATATAAGTTTCACAGCGACTACCAGTCAGGGGACTTCCGGTGGGTTCCTTTCAACCTTCCCGGGCAAACCAATAACAACTAGAGGGGACCTTGTCAACCCTCTGCTGTGAACCAATGACGACTTGTGTCTTAGAAAGCGAAACGTATACTGATTTTCCCCCTAGATCCAATATAAACCTTTGGTGTACCCTACCCAAAATAACCTGACCAGCTTGACCTGGATGGTTATGTACCTTACCTGAAACAGCGTGACCAGCTCAGCCTGGACGTTTTGTGCACTGTACACCAAATAGCATGGCCAGCCTGGATAGTCATCCACCTCGACCTGGATGGTACCTGGCCGTCGACTCCGATTTCTACTTCGTGGCCGCTCACCCATCTCCGGTGTTCCATCTGGCTACTGCAGGGCCATAACCTTTCCCGGAGCCTCTTATTTATCCATCTCTTGCCCTTGGCCACATATGGCTACCATCAACGGCCATCCTGCCCAGCTGGTCAGCTTCTGGTTGGCCTGGCTCAGGGCATCCGGATCACCTCGTCTACCCTGTTTCCATGTCCCGCACTGGTCCGGCGCTTGCGGGCGTTCCCTAACATCTACGGCAGCCGCCATCCGACGCCAGTTGGTAGCCGACCCGGGCAGTAGCTTGGACCAACATTTCTACCAATCAGGTCAGTGGATTTATTCCTCATCAGTCCGTTAATTCTGGAACTACTTCACGACATCGGATGCGCACGGATACTGCTCCAAACCAATGGCTTCATTCTTGCCTGGCTATTTTAGCCCTAGGTTCACCGCTCTGCTGTTGGTCCTGATCAAACTCAGTCATTGTTGCGTGTGTGGTGGATGGGTCGCTGGCGGTGGTCAATGTAAATGCGAACATTTTCGGACGGGTGATGGTTATGATTGTGAACTCTATCCTCCATCTAGTGCACCTGCCATTGACGGGTTGTCCTCGGTGCGGATTTTGATCTGCATGGGGCAATCCACAGAAATTGAACCGCGCTGCTTACGACTGCGCAGTGTTGGGGTCAACTTGATATTTTGCTAGCGCGGTCACAGGCAAAACTGCACTCGACTACGCGCTCTACATTATTCATCTTTTTATGGTAGCGGGTTACACTAAAGCGTCTATGAGTGGATAGTTGCCTATGCGTCGTCATGGCTCGGGCTCAGTGTCGGTGAAAATTAAGTCTTAGCATGGTGCCACGTCTAATATTTGTGTCCAGTCGAACTTGCCTGCGGACGCTACAGGTCAACTCTGTTTTAGACGCTCGTGTTTGCTCCTCGTACCTTACAATATATAGCTGTTGGCAATCGTTGCCATTCATCGTGATTACGTAATAGTTGTTCGGGACCGAGTCGCTTAGTAACTTAGTAACTCTTGATGTCCTCTTTTTAAACCATATCTCTTAAAAATCAGGGCTGGCAAGGATAGGTTTAAATGCATTAGGTTTTAATAGGTTGAATCGGTAAAATCTAAAATTAAATGGACTGGCAAAAGCAGGTTTTAACGGTTGAGTCATCAGATATCAGAATTTCAACATTTTTAAAACTCAATTGCAGAGATCTTATCGCCACTTTCTGGCTGACCCCCGAACGCCAAATATGGCCAACAACACAGAAAGCAATAATAAGATAGAATTCTCGTAGAATTTGATATATATTTTCATTTTAAGACGGAGTCAAGTTGACTCTAACGTGTGGGCTGTGCAAACTGTGCAATCTAGCAATCTAGTTTTTTTTAGGTTTTATTCAGGTTTCCTACTTTTCGGCTCCAAAAAATCTAGGTTTTTACCAGCCCTGTTAAAAACGCTCGTAAATACTTTTTCTGCGCATAAAACGTTCATGTGAAAATTGATACGTTAAAACTGGGGGCGGCTTTACAGCCCTGTGTTAAGTATGCAAATAAACCCTACCCCTTCTGTTGGGTGGAGTGATGGTCTCGTATCATCGTCGATCGCTACAAAGGGAAAACGCGGCGCGCGGCAGTCAGCCAAGACCAGCGAAGCAGTTCGAGGACGCGCAGTCCTTGTGGAGAGAGCCCACGTCTGGAGCTCAAGGCGACACAGGGCCCAATCCTGAGGTTTGCACACTGGCTTCGTTATTCCCACGGACAACCCCGGCTCTTAAGTACGCATTTTCCTTCCCTTCTTGTTATATCGCCAGCCCTTAACCTAGCATATTGGTGACCTTCACTCTGCTTTTAGTAGGAAATAGGCAAGCTCAAGATGACGTGGACCTGCACGGCATGCGAGTTTACGGCCAACGAGGACGGTCAGGATGCCTGTGTGGCCTGTGGTTCCGAGAAACAGGAAGAAGCAAAGAATGGCGGCGATGATGCGGCCCCTGAGGTCGTAGTCATCGAGCTACCTGCAAAGGAGAAACTCGGCGTTAAGCTTATGCCTCCGAAGGATGGCGTCATTGATCATGGTTTAGCTATTGACAACATAAATAACCCATTATTGGAAAATAAGGTACAAGCAGGAGATTTGATTGTGGCTATTGGTGGAAAGAGTGTGGATGGCATGGGATTCTCCGAAGCGATTGATTTGATTCGAAAGATGCCACGACCATTGGCGATTTCGTTTGAGATTGATGAAGTGCGACGCCAGGAAGTTGTGCGGGAGAAGTTCCAACTGAACAAAGAGAATGATCTTGATACTCAGCTTACCACGTATGCTGTGGTATTTGATAATGGTCCAATGGGATTGAATCTTGAAGAAGCTGTGCGATACGGTATCGATGGTGCTGTAGTACGCGCGTTGAAAGGTCAAGCCAAGACAAGTGGAATGATTACTGTCGGTGATATTGTGTATAAGGTAAACGAAACGGATGTGTTGTGTATGCCATATCTTGAAGTTATGAATGTTCTTCGTAACGCGACGGCCCCGAAAACATTACAATTTGTACCCAAGGACAAGTTGGCGGATGTGCAGCGTGTGAATTCACGTCACTCGGAGTCTTTCCGACTTCGAGAGTCGACGTCTAATGTAAAGCAGAAGTTAATGAATAATCCACGCATTGTAAAGGATGATGGTCATGATGGGGACGATAATCAATCGATCGCACAGCTGATTCTCGATAACCAAGCCGCAACCATCAAGAAGGGACGCATGTATAAGCAGGGACGTGTGATGCGCAACTGGAAATCCCGGTATTTCGTGTTGAGTGTTTCTAAGGTTGAGTATTTCAAGAGCCCAAGCTCGACAACCTCGCGTGGTGAAATGAGTTTTTTGAATCATCGCTGTACGGTCCGCTCTCTGCCTGGCACGGGCGATGTGGTTTGTCGATCCCCCAATGTGACGGCCGAGTATTTGCTAGAACTTCGAGTCGATGATCGTCGTATGGTGATGGCCTGTACATCGGAATCGGACAAGAAGGGATGGATGGATGCTATTAAGCTGGCTATTGATGCCTCCAAAACTGTCAACCGCACACAAAATCCCGGGGAGTCACTGCGAGAAGCCAAAGCATTGCGATCACAGCGCACCGAAAGTCTGTCGATGGATGGAACATTCTTGGAACGCAATGCCGGTGGACGTCTCTCACAGTTCAATTACGAAGCATTCTCAACACCCGTGATTCACGTTGGTGTTCTATCAGCAACAAATTTAACAAAGTCTGGTAGTTCAGTGAATGCACTTTGTGAAGTCACTGTTGGCGCAGAGACGTTTAAAACTTCGGTGGTAAAGAACCAACGTTCGCCTGTGTGGAAACAGGATAACTCGGCCTCTTTTGAAGCTCCCAATGACGATATGGTGGTTGAAATCCGTATCTTTGATGAACACTTGTTCCGTGCGACTGAGCTTATTGCGACGCTTTCGATTCCGTTGAAGTCGTTGCCAAATATGCAAAAGACGACCAAAAGGTATCCTCTGGCCCTTGGTAGTCGATCTGCTGGAGCCGTATTAACCTTGTCTCTAGAGTACATTAACAAGCAAAAGGCTTATCAAGAAGACCAAGAGCGTGGTCGTCTGGGTGATGATTTAAGCAGCAACGGTATGATGAATGAGCGCGACGAAATGGTCAAGATCAAGGCTGAAGCTCAAATGGCAGCCGATGAAGCTACGCATCATGCTGCTCGAGCGCAAGAAGAAGCCCACATGTTGCTTGAGCAATCACGACGAAAAGCAGAAGCAGCCATGGCTGCAGCTCGCGAAGAACAGCGTGAAGGCAAGGCAGCTGTGGAGAAAGCCATGGCGGAAGCAGCCCGTGCAAAAGAAGAAGCAGAGAAACAACTTGCTGAAGCGAAACGGGCGCAGGAAGAGGCTCAAAAGCTGATTGAGGCAAATCGTCGTATTCAAGAGTCTGATGTGCAGGGCCCTTCCATCTACGCTGTATACCGACGTATGATTCAAAACGGCGATTCTCACGAGGACGTCAAGAAGAAAATGCAAGAGGACGGTATTGATGAGGTGGGCGTCATGGCATTCTTTGACGGAATCAACTCGTACGACGAAAAGATCCGTGCACTGCAGGCAGAAGTTGAAAAGCTTAAGCGTAGCCGTTCAGGGCGACAAAAAGAGGAGCCACGAGCACAGGATATGTTGGCCAATTTAGATATATCAAGTGACCAAGTCAAGCTGCTTCGTCGCTTACTAAAACTTGAGAAACAGTTGCAACAAGCTGGTATTGCTGTAGCTGCGGATATTCCTTATGAGGAAGCCATGGCGAAAGTGCAAGAAATTTCGAAGCGTATGCAAGAAATTGGTTCTGCAGACGTGACGCATCCAGACCCAGCCATCCAGAAACAGCTCCGTGAAGAATACTACCGTTTGGAACAGGATATGGAGAAATACAACACTGCTCTTATGTTAACTGACGAGTACGCAGCCGAAGAAGCTCGAAAAGAGCGCGAATGGGAGGAGGAAAACTATGAAGAAAACATGAAGGCATTGAAGGCAATTCGTCGAATGATGCCAGTGGACGTGAAAAAGATGTCGGAAGCTGATTTACAAACGATAAAATCGCCCGCTGGAAAGACGCTTCCTCGTGACGTGGCGCGCAAGTATAAGCGTACAAATATCCTCGAACTGATCCGTATGGATCCAGCGGACATTGCAAAGAATCACCCTTCGCTTCTAGAAAATCTTCGTGTTACAGGTCTCACCGTGACAGAACGACGAGCTTTGCACATGCACTTGCGTGGCATTGCAGAGACATGGAAGGCTCAACAGGGCGAAGAAATGACGAAAAAGAAGTACGAATGGTTTAAGACACTTAAGGAAACGTTTAAGACCGTTGTGAACTCGTACAACAAACACGTGAAACAATACGGGCCAGAGGACAACCATCCGTACGCTACGCGCGACGATCCAGACATTGGTTGTCCTATGATTGGTAAGCAGTGTCCCATCAAGGCGAACAAAAATCCTGCATATGATCAAGATCTCGGGTATCCTGATGGTGATGTGTACATGGAATCTTCAGTACAAAAAGGTAATCCTGATGATGCTGGTGCAAGAGCATTAGCGGAAGCACAGGAATTAGCCCGAGCTAAGCTTGCCAATTCACGTGCGGACGCCTTGAAGAAGCACTATCGCAACGTGCGATTGGTCGCTGAAGCCAATGGCGCGTGCGAATTGATTGACACATCGTTGGATCAAATTGAAAATCGCCAATTGCTGTGGTTCCAGGCAAGGCTGAAACGTCGTCTTGATCGTACCGAGACTGCAGCGACAATTAAAGTGGAGCTGGCTGAATTTGGTGAGTTGGTGAATGAGATTCGGTTGGCAAGCTTGAAGTTTGCCGAGCGATCGGGTATGAATCTGTCTGGCAAACGGAATGCAGCGCTGGATTCCAAGGATACACGCTCTTCGATTGAATGTAACTTGATCCTACTATATTGTGAGGCCGTGCTTGATTGCTTTGATGGGATGGAAGAGCGGATGAATGAGGTGAAAGCAAGTGACAAGCGGCTGCTTTCCGCAATCCCTGTGATTCGAGGGTTAATGAAAGATCTGAGTGAAAAGAGCCGCACTACGCTCGAGTCGTTGAAGGATAAAGGCCCGCCGGTGGCGCGTCGTGTGAAAACTAGAGCTGATATTTTGAAGGAAGCAAAGGAAAAGAATCAAAGTGCTGCAGCACCAGCAGAGAGTGAGGCATCAGAGGAAGCTGCTGGCCCTGGTCGGGCACCGCATCCAATGATGGCTGCACGAGGCAGAGGACGTGGTGGGCGTGGTAATTTGTTTGCAGCAATTAAGGGACGTGGTGGTGGCGATGACGGCGATGCGCCTCCTGCTCCCCCTGTCGACTTTCTTTCATCGATTCGTGGACGTGGTCGCGGAAAACCGGGCGGTCCAGGCCGTGGGGATTTGTTTTCTGCCATCAAAGCACGTGGTGCTGGTGGAGGGGATGGTGGACGTGGTGGTCGTGGTGGCGACTTAATGTCAGCTATTCGGGGTCGTGGTCGAGGGGGCGGGTGAGGCGATGTAATGGCTGCGAATTTTCCATGCGAAAGAAAGAGAAGTAGGTCTCGTAGATCAGTTGCGATAGAGAAACTGATGGGAAACATTAAAAAGAATACGTAAACGAAAAATGAGCAAAACTCGGCTTCTAGTTTAATAACCACACACAAACAACATTGTCCGTGCTAGTTTTTGCGAAACTGAGGCTCTGTCTTAGTCATGACTGCTTGTACAGCCTGGACCAAGTCATCGCTGTACAGTACAGCAGCATTATGGTAACGAATTTGCTGGAGCGAGTCTGTTGTCGAGTGGTCTCGTTGGTACTGAATCGTTTGCTTGATGCCACGAATAGTTATCGGGCTCTTTGTGGCGATTGTGCTCGCCACATCTTGAACGTGACTCATTAACGTCTCTTGATCAGGCAATGTCTTCAATACAAGACCAAGCTTCTCCGCTTCCAACCCGCCAAAGTTGCGCCCCGTGTAAGCTAATTCTTTAGCTTGATGCTCGCCTACGAGCTTAGGCAGACGCTGCAACGTACCGAGATCAGCAATGATCGCCAGATCTACCTCCTTTACGGAGAAAATAGCACTGACATCTGCGTAGCACAAATCACACGCAGTGATAAAGTCTACACCAGCACCAATGCATGGACCATGGACTGCTGCAATCACTGGAACGCGACACTTTTCTGGAGCTGAAATGACGCTTTGAAACTTGTCAATAATGCGAATGAGATGCTCACGCTTGCGTCCGTCGCACGATTCTTCCATTGTAAGCTTTTGCATCTGGGCAAAGACGTCAAGATCCATTCCACTCGTAAAGCCGCGACCTTCTCCAGACACGACCACGACCTTTACATTAGGATCCGACTCTACCATCTCAAATGCTTGAGCCAATTCCACCCACATCAGCATGTTCATTGCATTTAAAACCTTGGGACGATTAAGCTTCAAGTGCAACACACTGGAGTCATCAGTAAAACCTAACGACAAAGTGTCAAAAGTAGCGGACGCAAGATCACGTTTCGGTGGTGGCCCCGTCATCCACGCAACGAGGTGCTCATAGTTGGTCTTTGACGAGAAGCAGCGGTGCAATGCAGTGCGTGAACGTAATACATGTAGGTTAGATAGCATAACGCAGGGAAGATTTTATTTTGGACGTGTGTGACAACGGATGTGTACCACGTAAAAGGAAGGGAGTGTTGTGTTCTACGCTGTCAGTTTCGTACCATGTTTTTAAGTAGCTCGGAGGACTTTTCATAGGCGTAGAACGTCACAGCATTGCAAGGAAAAGCTCGCACAGAAGCAGTTCCTAATCCACTAAGGAAAATTTGCCAACCGCCAAGACGATACAATTGTCGCGCCTGGTATGCAATTTTGTGTTCGCCTAATTTGTGGTTAACTGGGAGAGTTTGGATAGCAGACTTGATGACTGTTTTATGGGGATAAAATACAAAAATAGCTATGTCAGATCACTAACATTCTGCGTCAACAAATGGACGCACCGTCAAAAGGATACGAGACAATCCAACTCGCAACACCAGCAATTCCGCCAGCGGTGAGCATGGAGGTAGCAGAATTAATGTTAGCTGCAATCATCTTGCGTTTGGTGTATTCGTAGAGCCCAAAGTAGACGGCGAAAGAAGGCACTTCACGCCACAATGTGCACGTGAAACCGAGAAAAAGACCCCGTGTGCCTCGAGCCTTGTAAATATGCCGAGTGCAATCCATTGGACCTTGATATTGGCTACTTCGACGTCCGTCTTGCACCTGAAGCCTGCACTTGATGAGCTCGGCAGGTGTCAACGGGATGGTCTGCCAGAAACCTCCAATCGCGCCAGCATAGACAACTGACTCGAGTGTCGGGGTCTCCGGATCCTTGTCAATCACCTTAAGCGTTCGCTCATAGGCTGCAAACATGACTGCATTTGTTGCCGCACTGCCGATCAGCGGGGACGTCATACCCTTAAAGAACCCGGACACTCCTTCATGCTTAAGCTAGACAAAAAGTATTATTTACATCAACATTATCGGTGCTGGAACAAAACCAATTAAACTTGCAACGCACTGTCTGACGTGCGCAGTTAAGTGCTCCTTTATAGTAGTTGCTGCACGTCTGCAGACGCACTTTGACCTAAGACAACGATATTCACAGACGTTAGTCGATCACCTTCATAAAAAAAACAACAGACTCACCGTATCGAATGGCTGTCCAACGATGACACCAGCTATGCCACCCACAGTGCCGGCGGTCAAGTCAATGAGTACCGAGTACTTTCCCACATTGTCTGCCATCGGATTCAGTTGAGACAACTACAACTTTATCGAACGCTGCAACCACCGAATCCATGCAATTGGTGTAATTACGCCAGTTTGCAAATCGCGATATCGTGGCTTCAGCTTAAGCATAAACAGATCATTTTTAGGGGTCATCATAAGGATTTTTTTCGCGTACACCTCACTTCTCAACCTAGTCGCTCAGCGTATCTAGGGTTGCCCAGAACTTTGTATTACGTACGTCAAACATGGATGTATCACCGAGCTCTTGTCGAAATGGGAGAACGAGATGCTCAAGTTGCCGCAGTTTTACAGTACTGTATTGGACTAAACAAACTATAGAAACTCAAAGACTTTATCCTCACATTTTAGTAGTAAATGTAGCCTAATTAGCCTTTAACTATGTAAGTTTTTATTCGTGAGACTAATTTTGGTTCAGAAATTGGGTCGCTGCAGCGTGCTGGATTGGATGTTGTTGTGATTTTTGCATATTGTGATTTTCAGGTTAGGTAACATTTAGTACTTAACCTTACATAATTCTCGGTGACTGGAATTTCCAACAGGTTATTATGAGCACGGGGATCAAGACCGAAATTTTTTGAAGTTTTTACGAAGTTTTTACGAAGTTTCTCTAA